>JXSR01S025735.1:7443-18794 GCA_000969725.1 Ophiothrix spiculata
ATAATAATAATGGCATTTTTATAGCGCCTTTTACCGAAGATACAAAGCGCTCATGATTCGCTGCAGGTAAATCGTCACAACCATTAGACTTCACTTAGAAGTACATCCGTAGAGCACATTCTATCGGTACTTCGGCTGTAATATTCACCCTTTGTGCAGCTTCCCATAACCTGGGTGGGGGCAGACTCAGATGGACAAATCTAGTGACAGTTTTAGATACAGGAGGAAGACCGAAGTACCCGGAGAAAAACCTACGGAAGCGAGTACGGACTGTAAACCAAATGCACATACAGCGCCGGGGCCAGGAATCGAACCCAAGACACCAGAAACTCATTGATGCAAAGCAAGGGAAGTACCTCTATGCTAACCCGCTTCCCCCATTCAAAAAATTGACTTGTAAGTTTTGTCCCAGGCCATAAATATATACCTTATATCATTGCCCAGACCCTGAAGATAAATATCTTGTACCTGAAAAAGATGCAGTAAACATGATTCCCCAGGGATGGTGTCTACGGGAGTCACATCTCATTTAATCACTTTGTCTTTTTCTAGATCCACCTATACAGCTTAGTATATTGACACCATTTTATAACAATATATTTTTGGCCTGACATAATCATCATGCCTAATGCCTATATATGCTGCCTCAAAAATGGTTAAAGTTTTGTCACAGACCATAAAATATATGCCTAATGCTATCGTTGCCACATAGATAAATATCTAAAACCTGAAAAACATGCAATATAAGCAATTCCTAATGGGATGGTGCCTGTAGCAGTCAAATCTCCTTATACGTGGGTTGCTCTGGCAAAATGAGAGGAAAATGGCAAATATACATTTTGAATAAATTGCATCTGAAGGAAAAATAGGGTGAGAAATTCAAAGTTTGTGTTTTGACGTAAAAAAACATTCATGCATAAGTGTTTACCTATACCTAAAGTTTTGAAGGTCATCTTTGCTGGGAAGTGCAATTATTAACAGTTAATTGATTGCATGTTGCTATTATATACTTTAGTAATCAGTATATTTGAAAGCGGTTTGCAGCTAATTTATCTTGCAATATATTCAGTGGACTGCTTTGGATTTCGATCTCTAAATAAAGAATGGAGAAAGAAAGAGTGACGTATTATATATCATTCAAAAGCTGAGATTATAGAGAATTTTAAATATGTCATAAACTCAATTTTGAAATTTGCGACTTTACTCTCATTTTGCCAAAGCACCCATCATATAGTGACACCATTTCTCGTATATAAACATCTTGTCTTTTTAAAATACACAGTTTGCTGCTTTATTTCCTCCGCAATAGAATCACCGATGCAGACTTTAGCAGATAAATATTCTTTTAATCAAGTGATAAACTACTTGCCCAGACTGATAGATTGAAGATAACACTCTTAAAGGATGTGTTGCTTTTGCCTACTTGGTTGGGAATAATCATTGGGTTGTTAGTAGATTCAAATCTTATCAATTCAATTTCTATAAACTTCAGTCAATTTTATGTATGTCCAGTGGTTTTAATAAATATTTATCACCTTCTATAAGCCTTAGTAATCAATTTTTCCAGTCATATACAAATTAAATGTATTGCCCATTTAGGTCCAGTACTCAGTACTCATACCCTGTACTTAAAGGTGCAATTCATGATTGTGATGTGACAAAAAACCTTGCCTATTGTGTGGCTAAATAAAAAAGAAGACCACAATGTAAATATATGCTGAAAATTGGAGTTGATTATGACCATTCGTTTTCAAGTTACAAGCTTTTCAGCATTTCTAAAATCCCCATATACTACTGTGTTGTAATTACTGTCCAGGCCATGACAGTAATTAGAAAATTACACATCTGCTCACTTTTCTCAAGAATGCAAGCACATTGAAAGAATAGTTAGGCAATAGTAACATATATTAGTCAAGGATTCTTATCAGCTAAAAAAAACTCAATTTTGATAGACCTTGAGCATGAAAAGTGGATCATGAATTGCCCCTTTAAATCAGTACGTGAATAACATGCTATCTGTATTTCCTGGGGATAGTGTCTGCAGTAGTCAAATCTCGTTTAATCGCTTCTCCTCTTCCAGATCTCAGTATATCGACACCATTTTATTGTATAAACATCTAGTCCGTAAACTATACTGTTTACTACTTTATTTCCTTAGGGATAGAATCTCCGATGAAGAGTTTGACAGATAAATCTTTCTTAATCGCATCAGCTCCCTGCCCAGGTTGATATATAGATATACGATGCAGGCATTTGTAAATAATGTGTTGGTGTAGTCTCCTGGGAATTAAATAATTCTTATATACCTTTATGCTGCTTTCATACTTATTGTCGCTTTGCAGCTTTGTAGCTCTGTCGCTTTGTTTGTTTCACGCTTTTGTAACTTTGCAGTTTTGTCGCTTTGCAGATTTGCCGCTTCACGTCGCTCTGAAAGTTGAATTCATTTCAATCGAAAAATCTTCTTGTGCGACAAAAAGTTGTCAATATAGATTATCTTAGCAACATGCAGCTTTGCCGCTACGACAACCGGAAGCGGCAAGTTTTTGCAAAAAATATACGTCACACAGCGACAAAGCTACAAAACTACACGAGTATGAAAGCAGCATTAATCATGGTAGTTAGATACAGCGCATTTTGTTTTTCGAATCACATTATCAATATCACTTCCAAGTAGTAAAACTTAGTCAAGTCTATGCACAACAGTCTTATATATAATCCTTATCAGTCTGCCTCAAAATGTAACAAGTTTTGTCCCAGACCATAAATATATATGCCTAAATGCTATCATTGCCCAGACCCTGTAGATAAATATGTAGTACCTGAAAAACATGCAGTATACATCAATTCCCCAGGGATGGCGTCTGTGTTGCCTTTTGCTTGATCCATCTATTCAACTGGTTTATTGACGCCAATTCTTTTAAACATCTAGTCCTTTAAAACCATAGTTTGTTGCTTTAGTTCCGGGGGGGGGGGGGGGGTACTCAAGTTTGGTTTTGGTAGGGGTGTGCCGCTGGGAAATTTGAAGTTCCACCCATGCATATACCAATTTTCAAGAAAAATTGACCCATCCATATACCAAATCCCCCAAATTTTGAGTCTAAAGTTATGAAAAAATCGAAATTTTCTCCGAAAATTTACTCTAATTTGGCGCAAATTTGTTGATTTTTGTTTGAAATTTCCAAAATTTGCGCCATTTTGGCGCAAATTTTAGAAAATTTTGGAAAAAAGACCCATCAAAATACCACATTTTGCAAAGAAAAAGGACCCATTGGAATACCAGACAGCCTGATTTTGCTACCCAAGTTTGCGGCACATCCCCGTAATCACTTTTGTACTAAGTACTCCCCCCCCGGGCTTTAGTTCCTCCAGGATAGCATCTCTGATGTTGAGTTTGACAGAAAATCTTTCTATAATCGAATCAGATTTTTGCCCAGGTTGATATATAATTAGATAGAAGATGCATAAGTTTGTAAATAATGTGTTGCTCTAGTCAACTGGGGATTAGATTAATCGTTTTATAAACACATCATCATGATGGTTAGATAGTATACAAATATTAACTGCTTATGAATGTGATGGTAAAAATATACCATCCCGAATTGAAAGATTGATTGTCCCATTTCACGAGTCAATAGGCAAGTGAAAATGGACAATCAAACTTTCAATGAGGGATGGTATATTTTTACCATCACACGAATATAAGCAGTTAATAGTTGTTTTATATAACTCATCTATAGATCCTAGTCATTTGATAACACATTTAAACTATTGTACTAGTCTTACCCATTATCTATGTAGCAATATGCCCCTACTGTACTCTGTAGTTTTCAATCCAGCGCAATAAGAGTCGATGTACTATCAAACGGATGGTAGTGATAGTAAAAATGACAATTGGTCATGTGTTACAATCTTACCAATCAAATGACTATAATCTATGGATGAGTTATATAATTGTTTTAAAATCACCATATCAATACAAAAAAGTCAAGTCTAACACAGTAGACTTTATTATAATCATTATACCTATTCTGTCTTAAAATAGACAAAGTTTTGTCTCAGACCAGAAAATATTTCCTTAATGCTATCATTGCCCAGACCCTGTAGATAAATATGTAGTACCTGAAAAATCATACTGTATAATTGATTCCCCCAGGATGGTGTCTGTGTTTTCCTTTTTGCTTGATCCATCTATGCAGCTCGTTATATTGACACCATTTCTTGTATATAAACATCCAGTCCTTTAAAAACAAATTTGCTGCTTTAGTTCCTACGGGAAAGAATCTCCGATGTTGAGTTTGACAGAAAATCTTTCTATAATCGAATCAGCTTTTGCCCAGATTGAATATAGATAGAAGATGTGGTAGTTTGTAAATAATGTATTGCTCTAGTCACATGGGGATTAGATGATCGATATAAAATCATATCATCATGACGGTTAGATGATGGTTAGATGATGGTTAGATACAGAACATTTGGTTTTTCAAATCACCTTATCAATACAAAAAGTCGAGTCTAACACAGTATACTTTATTATAATCATTATACCTATTCTGCCTCAAAATAGACAAATTTATGTCTCAGACCAGAAAAGACTGGGCGTTTATTAGAAACAATACGGTATATAATGACTATGCTGCCTTGAAAATGGTCAAAGTATTGTCCCAGACCATAAAATATATACCTACTGCTATCATTGCCCAGACCTTGTAGATAAATATCTAATACCTGATAACATGCAATATAAGTGATTCCCAATGGTATAGTGCCTGTAGTAGTCAAATCTCCTATAGTGACACCATTTCTTGTACATAAACATCTAGTTCTTTAAATACACAGTTTGCTGCTTTAGTTCCTCCGGGATAGAATCACCGATGCAGACTTTAACAGATAAATCTTCTTTTAATTAAGTGATAAGCTACTTGCCCAGACTGATAGGTAGAAGACAAGCAGAGTAGCTTTTAAATGATGTGTTGCTTTTGCCTACTTGGTTGGGAATAATCATAGAGTGGTTGTTAGATACAGCACATTTTTTTTTTCAAATCTTATCAATTCAATTTCTAAAAACTTCAGTCAATTTGATTTTCTAGGATTTAATAAATATTTGTCACATACCATGCTTTAAAATAACAATTCCCAGTGATATACATATAAAATGTATTGCCCTTTTAGGTCCAGTGCTCAGTACTCGTACCCTGTACTTAATTTTCAATTCGAGATCCACTTTTCATCCTCCAGGTCACGTTTATCAAAGTTGAGTTTTTTAGCTAGAAAGAATCCACGACTGATTAATGTTACAAACCCCAAACTACTTTTTTTTTTTTCAAATGTGCTTGTGTTTTGAGAAAAGTGAGAAAATGTGTCATTTTCTAATTATTGTTGGGGCCCGACAGTAAATTACAACACATTAGCCTAAGAGGATTTAAAAATGCTGAAATGCTTGTAACTTGAAAAAGAATGGTCGGAATTAAGTGACATTTTCAGTATATATTTATGTTGTACTCTTCTTTTTATTTAGCTAGAAAAGAGGTGAGGTTGTTGTCACATTAGAATCATGAATTGCACCTTTAAATCACTACGTGAAAAACATGCTATATACAGATTTCCCCAGGGATAGTGTCTGCAGTAGTCAAATCTCGTTTAATCGCTTCTCCTTTTCCAGATCTCGGTATATTGACACCATTTTATTGTATAAACATCTAGTCCGTAAACTATACTGTTTGCTACTTTATTTCCTCAGGGATAGAATCTCCGATGTAGAGTTTGACAGATAAATCTTTCTTAATCGCATCAGCTCCATGCCCAGGTTGATATATAGATATACGATGCAGGCATTTACATGTGTTGGTGTAGTCTCCTGGGAATTAAATAATTGTTATATACCTTTATGCTGCTTTCATATTTATTGTCGTTTGGCAGCTTTGTAGCTCTGTCGCTTTGTTCGTTTCACACTTTTGTAACTTTGCAGATTTGCCGCTTCATGTCGCTCTGAAAGTCGAATTCATTTCAACTCGAAAAATCTTCTTGTGCGACAAAATTTTGCCGATATCGATTATCTCAGCAACATACAGATTTGCTGCTACGACAACCGGAGGCGCAAGTTTTTGCAAAAATATTCGTCCCACAGCGACAAAGCTACAAAACTACACGAGTATGAAAGCAGCATTAATCATGGTAGTTAGATACAGCGCATTTTGTTTTTTCGAATCACATTATCAATATCACTTCCAAGTAGTAAAACTTAGTCAAGTCTATGCACAACAGTCTTATATATAATCCTGATCAGTCTGCCTCAAAATGTAACAAGTTTTGTTCCATACCATAAATATATGCCTAAATGCTATCATTGCCCAGACCCTGTAGATAAATATGTAGTACCTGAAAAACATGCAGTATACATGATTCCCAAGAGATAGTGTCTGAATTGCCTTTTGCTTGATCCATCTATCAGCTCATTGTGTTGACACCATTTCTCTTATATAATAAATATCTAATCCTTTAAAAACATAGTTTGCTGCATTAGTTTCTAGAATCTCCGATGTTTAGTTTGACAGAAAATCATTCTATAATCGAATCAACTTTTTGCCAGGTTGAATATAGATAGAAGATGCGGTAGTTTGTAAATAATGTGTTACTCTAATCACCTGGGGATAAGATAATCGATATAAAAACATATCATCCTGATGGTTAGATGATGGTTAGATACAGAACATTTGTTTTTCAAATCACCTTATCAATACAAAAAGTCGAGTCTAACACAGTAGACTTTATTATAATCATTATACCTATTCTGCCTCAAAATAGACAAATTTATGTCTCAGACCAGAAAATATATCATTGCCCAGACCCTGTAGATAAATATGTAGTACCTGAAAAACATGCAGTATACATCAATTCCCCAGGGATGGTGTCTGTGTTGTGTTTTGCTTGATCCATCTATTCAGCTCATTATATTGACACCAATTCGTGAATATAAACATCTAGTCCTTTAAAAACATAGTTTGCTGCATTAGTTTCTCTGGGATAGAATCTCCGATGTTTAGTTTGACAGAAAATCTTTCTATAATCGAATCAGCTTTTTGCCAGGTTGAATATAGATAGAAGATGTGGTAGTTTGTAAATAATGTGTTGCTCTAGTCACCTGAGGATTAGATAATCGTTATATAAACATATCATCATGACGGTTAGATGATGGTTAGATGATGGTTAGATACAGAACATTTGTTTTTCAAATCACCTTATCAATACAAAAAGTCGAGTCTAACACAGTAGACTTTATCCAATCATTACACCTATTCTGTCTCAAAATAGACAACGTTTTGTCTCAGACCATAAAATATTTCCTTAATGCTATCATTGCCCAGACCCTGTAGATAAATATATAGTACCTGAAAATCATGCAGTATACATGATTCCCCACAGACAGTGTCTGCAGTAGTCAAATCTCCTTTAACCACTTCACCTTTTCTAGATACGTCTTTTAAACTTAATATATTGACACAGTTTCACTCGTCTTGTGTACAAACATCTAGTCCTTTCAAACACTGTTTGCTGTTTTATTTCCTTGGGGATTGAATCTCTACTGTCAGACAACTCTTCTTAATCATATGATCAGCTCCTTGCCAAGACTGAAAGATAAAAGATATGCACTATAGTTTGTAAGTAATGTGTTGCTGTATCCTCTGGGAATGAAATTATACAGACTCCCAAAAAGTGTCGCCTCACCTCACCTCACCACAGTACAAAATGTCGCGATAATTGCAATGATGTTATTTACACGTCAGTTAATGAAATCAATACCACCGGTTGTACAGTTGGTGTTATACTGTGCGAAAAATGAAATTTGCAACTTTTTTTTAATTGACCTCAAGGGGTTTAAAAATTCATAACTTCATTCTTTTTCAGTCAATTGGGTGTCAAAAGAAAGCTGAAATTCCAGCGCTTGTACACATAATCTTCAAATTACGTTTGTGAGTTCAATATTTGCGTACAAGCCATTTTTTCGAGGTGGAGTCTGTAAAGCTATAGTTAGATACAGCACCTTTTGTTTTTCAAATGGTCTCACCACTTCAATTTATTAAAAAATTCAGTTGGGTTAAACAAAGCAGATAACTTTTACATAATAGTCATCATTAAGTTACATGAAAACATGAAATAGTTTTTGCAAAGAAATTAATTTTTTGTCAAAAACTGTTGATTCTACATGATTTTGGCCAAAAAAAAAGGTCTTCCTAAATGCAAATTTATGGTTGGGCGTTCCCGTAAAACAGGGTGTTTTTTTTCTTCGCCCAATGCTGCTTTTGTTGTAGCATAATTTTTGGCATTAAGGCTTTTATAAATTTTAGTGCTTTGGACTATTAGGCATTACTTGGCTTCGGTCAAATGTTATAAATGATATACATGTATCATGTCTGAAATTTATTTTGAAACATACCAAAACACTAGAGCACAGGTGAACATCAGTTATGTGATGTCTGCAACTTTGCACACTTTCAATTTACGAGGGGGTATCAAAAAGTTATAAAGATCACCAAGAAGGGAAGAAGCTATATCGATGAACTTTTGTCAGGATGGTCACTCATCCTTGTGTACATTATGGTACAAAAAAGAAATAAATGGCATTTATACTTTCCATACAGGAGTCGATAGATATCAAGAACCTGCCTCCGCTGATCAGATAAACTGCATGGAGAAATTAAAGATATGTGGCAAGATTAAATCCCTGCATTTGATGGGTTAGAGCCCAGTAATTCTATGAAGACACATCCAAAGTTAAGATATTGTTAACATAGTATAGGGTAGGGTCTCCTCTTTCCATTGATACAAAATTTATGGAAATTGCTCAAAATATGATGTCATAATGATGTAATAAAGCATGGCTGACCTGAAAATGTTGATTTTAGCCAAATACAATGTGGGTGTTTTTTGGCTAAAAGAGGACCTCCACAAAGTCGGTCTGTGGACAGTCAGTTTAAAGTGGGAGAAATGAATTACTTTGAACATTGGCTTTCTAAAGATGACTTACGGGTCACATAATAAAATTATGATCCTGGCTGTATTTCTTCTTGTTGATCGTTAAAACTTTTTGATACCCCCTCTTACATATGCGATCAACCCATTATAGCATCAGAATGCAGAATGATGATAATGGCTTGCTCTTTGGCAGGCAGAGCTCTCCAGATGGTTTCACCATTCAATATTTGAGTTCGCCATTACTTTTGATGTGGTTTACTTTTACTTTGTTAAAGCCGAACATCAGCACCATTTATGGCTGAGCATCATGATGATAATGGCTTGTTTTTTGACAGGCAAGAGCTCTCCAGAAGGTTCACCATTCAAAGTCTTACCATTTCTTAGATTTAACCCTAACTGATCATTTCACTTTTCTCATTTCTAGCCTCTCTGCTGGAAAAGGGAAGGGTGATGACAAACAAGGGTTTTCACCAGGATTCGAACCAGGGACCTCCCGTTTCCCAACCTCGTCTGTGACGTATCTGGACTTAGCGCATTTTTGTGATTTTCTAAATTGAGATTTAGTGAGATTTGGTTCTGTTAGGTTAAGTTGTTTACTTTCACTTGTGCAGTGTTGTGCAGTGGCAAAGAGATCAACCCCATTACAGCTGAGCATCAGAATATTAATGCAGAAATGATGGAAATAGCTTGTTCTTTGGTCGGCAAGAGCTCTCTCTAAATGGTTCATCATTCGATGTTTTAGTTGCAATTTCTTTTGAAGTGGTCTAGTGGAACAGGACTCTAAATATGTAGGTCTTGGGTTCGAACCCCGCTACGGCCAACAGGTTATGTCCTTGGGAAAGACATTTAATCTCAATTGCTTTGATGACCCAAGTGATATTGGGGAACTATTATGGAGAATATTACATTCTTAGTACCGATTGAGTTGGCACCTGACGGCAGCTTAATAACACCAGTCTTGAGAATTTGTTCACAATTTTAGTAGCGCTATACAAAAGCTATGTTATTATTACAGATATGCCACTTTTCAGGATTTTTTTACTCCCCACCTGATTTTCAGGATTTTTCTCTCCAAATTTATTGTTTTTAATTATTTTCAGCCCTTTTTTCAAGCTTTTTTGACAACATTTACACACATTTTCAGGATTTTTTAAAAGTTTCAGGATTTTTTAGTGATACTAAGTGGCATCTCTGTTATTATTATTTAAAGATCAACCCATTACACAGGGTATAGAAAAAAATAAACCTTTCGGGGAACTTTTATTGTGCAGATGAGAATTTTCTGTGAGATTTATGAAAAAAAGCATGGATCGCTCTAAAAACTTGCTTGTTTTTTTTACAGTAATTTGACATTCACCTCAAAATTTGGCTCGTTTATTTGTATTTCATCATTCAATAGTGCCAGAAAAAATTATCTGTCAGAAATTCTTGTGATTTTTATTATTAGGCCTATTATTTGGCTTACCGATTTTTTTTTTCTGGGACTTCAACTTTTTTTCTGGGAACGGCACGGCCGCGTTACTGCGGATTTCGAAGCCCTGCCATTACACCTGAGCATAAGAATGCAGAATGATGAGAACAACTTGTTCTTTGGCATCAAGTGGTTCACCATTTTTTTGTTGAGATAGTTTACCTTCACCACTTTCGAAGAGTTAATGGGATGGCTAATTGAATTTCTGATAATGATAACGTCTGAAATAGCGCTAATTGAATTTGTAGTATAAATTGCGGCTTTAAAACATGAACTACGCTGCAGGCTTTGTATACAGAGGTGATATTAATAAGATAAACAGGAGCCGTGCCGGCCGGCAAATGGGATGGAAGCGCTTGATTGTTATGATGAGATGAAGCGTTATATCCTGCAGACAAATTACATCTCATCAGCTAGTTGTGATGATGGGACAATGGGAAATAGGTCAACGATATTGCCTTAATGATTGCAATATGAAATGTTGCTGATGATTGCATTTTGGTTGTTGGTCAACAAAGTTTTATGTTTTGGTTACTGTTACAACAAAGTTCTATGTTATATTATTTTGAACAATTTGTCACAGAAAATTGCTTTTGAAAATATCTGCCAGATGTGATGAAATGTTGAAGATTGCATTTTGTTTATACATTTAAAGGGGAATTGGACAAAATTTAAAATTTTATTTGAGTATGATTTACACTTCATATATTAGAAAATAACAGTCAATTATCAGATATCAGGAAAATTTTGATCAAAACCTTCAGAAAAGTCTAAAATTTGAATGTTATTTTGTTTGTTGATTTTGGGTATGAGGCTATTTTGTAAATGTATTTATTGATGCTATAAATTAAGAAAGAGACCAAAATTTGTTTGTAAAATATTCCTATCACATCATAGATTACAGATAACT
>JXSR01S025735.1:42794-55005 GCA_000969725.1 Ophiothrix spiculata
CTCACAAAGAGTATAAATACAGCCTAATGCCAAAGATTTGATGGTTTACAACACCAAGCCCCTGTTATTGATTAAAAAATGCATTGGAATTACAGAGTTGTGGCATCAAACATTTGGTAGTTCAAAAATTTCCTCGCCTACATATTTGTAACAAAACAAACAAAGTAAAAACGATATTGTGAAAATATAATTGCATATGAACCATTGCCGATGAAAAAATGATTGTGTGAAAATGTAATTACAAACCATTGTGATGATTAATTAACTTTTAATGTATTGTTTGATACTCGGTTTAGAAAACATAGAAATCGTTGTTGTTTTTCTAAATGCGCAAATTTAAATTACATAGTCTCATGCAGAAGGAAGTAATTATTTGATAGTAAATAGAAAACACATACATTATACAGTTATGTGGTTTTCCTAATGAGGCGTTAATGTGAAAATGCCGACGTAATTCTATGTAGAATGATTTGACATCTTTACCAGCTAGTTGTGGTTTCCTGTACGCATGGGATAATGTGTGACAGGATTCAGTGTGGATGATACTTCAAATTTTTGTTGTTGATAGGCTATACAAGTATAATAATTGTGACCCATTGTATCTATAGGTACCTTTACATTGGCATAGAATATTTCATGCTATGGGATATAAAGCAATTCTATAAAAAGTTATAATGAAGCTCCTCCTGTCACCCACGACTTATAGCTTATTTGATTTGTTTTTTGGTAGATATCAATTCCCTCCATACGATTTGGCTTAAATATGCTTACTTTTTTTCTGTTATGGCCATTTGTTGAATTAA
Organism: Ophiothrix spiculata; assembly: GCA_000969725.1. Classification (NCBI taxonomy): domain Eukaryota; kingdom Metazoa; phylum Echinodermata; class Ophiuroidea; order Amphilepidida; family Ophiotrichidae; genus Ophiothrix; species Ophiothrix spiculata. The sequence continues at coordinate 43,598 of JXSR01S025735.1, forward strand.
ATTCGGGATTTAATTCCACATGTATTAGTATAGGAAAGCACGCATGTGCTTTTTATCCATTTTTCTGTGACAAACAAGTTTTTGGCAAAATGCATTTGAAAACGGTTTTAGATAGTCACATTCCTTCATTTTAGACTGTTTTTACTCAAAACAATTTCTGATCAAAATCTTAAAAGTATCAAATTTCTAATTTTATGTTGCCTTTGACATGTATAAATTAATTTCAAAAGGTTCCAGCATTCAAAACATTAAAAAAAGGTAATTAATCCAATATAAAAAAATCTCCTTCAAGGTTTCAAGTTTCTGGTAGTATAACAACTTCAAACACAATTTTCTCAAAACTACATTTTGGTATCAGCTATTAGGCTGTAAACAGATTTGACTGCGAGTTTGCAACCAAACATACGGTAATCAAAAGTAAGGAATCGTTTTAAGCTTGAATTTCAGCTTTAAAATGAGTCTGGAATATTAATTTGGATTTAGGACCCATAAGGCCAAAAAAAATAAATTGTTATGTTGCCGTTGCCGACCCTATTCAGAAATTAAAAAAAAAATATTAGGGTCGGGAAAGCACCCAATTTGCTCAGATTGGGTGATTTTTTAGAAAATATTTTGAAAATAGTGGAAAATGCACCCAAATTTGGTACTATGGGTGCTTTTTAAAAAAAATAATTAAAACAAAAATATTTTCCGACCGACCAGCCTAATTTTTCAGAAATCCCACTTGAGGGCAACACAACAATAATTTTTTTTTGGCCTAAGGTACCTTTATGTATGACAGGTCACAGTTTGAAACTCAAATTATAGCTAGTCATGCAGTCAACAAACCTGATTTTCATAACAACATTTGTTGTAGTTTAAATATGCATGTGTGTATTTGATTTCATCAAGGTAAGGGACCGTTCGCAAACACTTGTAAGGGGGGGCGTGATGCAAAAAAAATTATCGAGAAAAATTTTCGGGGCCCCCCTTTTCGACCTCGAAAAATTTAAGGGCCCCCCCTTTTTGCGACAAAAATTAGTGGTCAACCCCATAGAAAAGCAAGTAAACTCAATTTTTACCGGGAAAATTTGTGGTAATTTTTTTCAGGGGCCCCCTTAAGAGGGTGAAAAATATCAAGGCCCCCCCCCCCCCTTTGGGCATCAGGTCCCTCTTACAAGTGTTTGTGAACGGTCCCTAATTCTGTTTGAAAACATAACAGCATTTTTGGTATCAAAAATCTTTAGGATTGATGCATGAGGAAGCTACAAAATTCTATGAAGTGAATATCACTGAAACTGTTGATGTATAAAAATATAATAACTATTATCTCTTCTTAACTGCACAAAGGCATTACATATTGTCTATACATTCTTGAAGTAATGTAACTCTCTGTTTGCAGTTCATACAGATTTGTTTTCTGCTGTATTTGAAATAAGTTTTGAAGTGTATGAAGTGGAATCTACAATCTTATTAACAATATTTAACTCGATACTAACGTCTTTTTTCACCTCGTTCCTTTTCTTCCTTGATTCTCTCCACCTCTTTGCATCCATCAACAATGGCATGCTGGTCTCTTTCACAGTCTCCTAGCCCTTCATCTACCCTATCCCAACAAAGTAACAGCGTACCTAGCACTTCTATGCCTGATATCAGTGCGGTGAGTCTACTCATTTGCATGCTTGGTGTTTCTAGATGTTGTGCCAAGGAAGAGATACCAGTAACAATAGTTTGCAAGGAAGGTTTGGAGGTTTTCTCCTCTGTATAAGCTTGGAAAAGTAGATAAAATTATAATTTTTATCTACTTTTTCCCAGGTATAAGAGGGGATAGGCCTGTTTTTATCATTGACTGGTATCTCTGTGTGTAATGCTGCTATTTTTAGCATTTTTATTTCGAAACAATCGTCTAGTTGGATGTAAATATATTGAAGTAGCTTGTGAATGTTTGATGTATATTTTAAATTTTCTATTCGTATACTTTTTTTATTTATTTCTGCATGGGTCTAAAGTTAAATATTTGCACATTTCTTCTGTTAGATCCAATTATAATCAACACAATGTTGGTGATTTTCCCCCCTAAAATGTCATGTTCTATAAATTTTATGTTAGTAGGGATAGACAAAAATTTAGCTTTACATTTTCTGATTTGTAGATAGCCACTTGGTTGCGAAACATGACTCTTTTTAGATTTGTGTGATTGTCAAGTTGAGTTATTTAGTGTGAATAGTGCAAGCTTAGTCTTTGGTATATCACTTTTGGCAAACTCAAATGTATATATATATGCTCATGACTTTTTTCTACAAGAGTTAAAAAAACCTTATTGTATCATTGCCAACTTTCAAGTAAACCTACATATTTGACATAATCATCAGGGGAATCAGTTGGATTGATTTTAAGTGACGGGGCAATAAAAGTAATGAATTATTTAGTTTTTTGGTGGTCAAAAGTGTTTGCGCACAAAACCTCTAACCAGCCATATCTCGAAAAAAATTATGGCGTGCTAAACATACTGTATAATTTCTTCTGCACATTCAAAAATGGAGTTTAAATACATAACTGCACATTTGTTGGAAAACCTATAACCTGAAAATGTTCTTTATTTTTGCACTGTGATAACAAGCATTGAATAATAAACAACATATCAAAAAGTGTGTGTGTGGTGTGTTTGTATATGGTCCAGGTTTTTAACGAGTCTTGGTTGTTATAATAATTAGGGTTTTGCCCGTATTTAAGCGTGCGCACCAACACTTTTGACCGCCAGTGTATAATTCAAAGCATTGTTGAGCTCTTTTTTAAGGCACAGATATTTTTTTTAAAAACTCAAAAACTGGAAATTGGCGGCTTGAGACTCATTTAAATATTTCTCTTAATCCGTATCACTGTATGTGTGATCCTTAGTGCGTGCATGGGGTAATTGGATAAAACTATATGTAGGGTAAATATGTGCACAAGGAAAAAGGAAAAGACGTATTTTCGAAAGGTATTTACTAGTCAAATATTTTGACTTTTGCTGTTCTTTGAAGTGAGTGTTCCCTTTTGTATATAAATTGTTGCCTCTTGTAAACCTCTCATTACTCAGAATCGTGTCCAGGTAGCCAAGCTACCATCCAGTCCTCAGCTTTATTCTATGGGTTCTTTCCTCAATGTCAGTAACATGGTTAGTAACACGGTGAGTTAAGCAAGATCAATCCCTTTGCATTTTTATGTTGGATATTGATTGATTGATTGACCGATCAGTTGATCGATGTATTTATTTGCACCTTGTGTTTTTGTTACTAATATTTATGGAATCTTATCAATACTCAATAATAGAGGGTTTGAACTTGATAAAGGCAAATCTGATTTCAAGCATCCATACTGTATTTGAGGCAACGTAAATTGGTGATCAATTGGTGTGAATATGAGCAATTTCAGCGGTGATATAATGGAAATGAGAATTATTTTTTTAAATTCTTGAAAACACAGTTAAGCTTTAGAGTAGGAGTACGCCAGGGGCCGATTTCACTAACCTTTAGCGATAGTCGCTAACCCCGTTTTGATCGCTAACTGCAAAAATGATTGCTAAATATCTTGTATTTTTAACAATTTATCAATCATTTTTGGAGTTAGCGATCAAAACGGGTTTAGCGACCATCACTAAATGTTAATGAAATAGGCCCCTGGTATGACTGATCACCTGGGGTATTGTATGGCTTGCCCAGATTTGTCTTTATCGCGAGTAGATATGTTCGTCAGCAATGAAAGAGTTCAACTTGTAAGCTGATTTCTGCTTGTTTATGCCTTCAAAAGAGTCATAATTTCATAAGAGTCAATGACTTCACCCCTTGCACATGTCTGCTTATACCCTCTATTCATTGAGTAAGCAAGTCCCCAGACTGTACTTAAAAGGAATGCTCATATTTACACAAAGATTGTTTATACAACAAGTAACAATGCTCAAGCAGGCATTCATTACAGAGTGAAGAGCACATTGTTTCCAAGGAATAGTACATTTCATTTTCAAGTATATATTAGCCTTTGATAATGTCCGCAATCCTAAGAAATCAGGTGTACCAATTATGTAGGCATCTTTTAAAGAATGTCATTTGTTTTTTGTTTCTATAATCTCTCGCCCCCAAAATTGGGTTGATCAACATTCTCAGGTTTTCAAGAATATGTGTGCATCAGTGTTTCCGCTAAGGCCGTATAGCGCGCCATTGGCGCAGAAGTGGTGAAATTTGGCGCAACAAGTTTCTGAAAATGTGTAAGAAAGATATTTTTCTAGCTATATTGAGCTAATGATTTTGGCACAAGCACCTTTTCAACTTTGTTCAAATTGCTCGACTGGCGCAAGTTCAAAAACCTTAGCAGAAACACTTGTGTGCATTACTTTATAGAATCTCTGATTGGATTATCTTTACAGTACCAGCAATGACATAACATAAAACAGTCTTTAAACTTAATCACTCTCTTAATTGTTGGGTTAAGGTCGCTTCAAAAATGAACTGACCAGCTCAATTTTTTCGGTTGTGTTTTGAAGTGGTCCCTTACTTAAGATCAATGATGAAGATGTCCATCACTTATTGGTACACTTGTTTTAATGGTACAAGTTTTATTGCACTGAACTAATCAAGTCTTTTTCCAAAAACAACTGGCTTGCAAAATTTGATTCCAGATCATTGAATAAAGAGTTTTTTATTGTTATCGTTATTAGTACTAGAATTCGTAACCTGGTATTTTGAAAGCTGAGTACATTAAGGTGCCTATCCCAGCCATTTCTAATAACAGATTATACATTTGCAATAAATACTTTTGGCCCTATCAACAGGAAGTCAGTGAAGAAACGCCAAGCCCTAAACCTCGCCACCGCAACCGTAGGGTGACGATTCCAAATTGGAAATCCAACCACTCATATCGCTTTGCGTCGACAAAACTCAAGATTGCAAAACCAGTTGATCCACCTTTGTGCGGTTCAGACGATCAGGAACACCTACACCCTGCACGTGTAATGTTTTCAGTTTGAATTTTGCATGATTTCTATTTTCTATTGAGTTTTTAAAATATTTTTATTTATAGAAGCATTTGTTTTGCATGTGCATTTTAGCGTATGTTGCACCAATTTCTACATAATTGTTTCAAATAATTCGCAGACATGAAAATTTAAAGCCTAGCGTAATACAATGCAATTACGTGTGCATTTGACATAAGTTCACAACACTTCATGCGCCTTGTTGCAGTATTGTGGATTACTGATTGGTGTTGCGTACTTCCCAGTATCCCGTTCTTCTCGCAACTTGTGGGTATGCGGTGGCTGCATTCGGAAGTCATGTTTTTGTCTGAAATTTATTTGAAGCAATTATATTTTTAGATGCTTGTGAATTTGAACTTGTTGTTGTATAAAACATGTGTTTTACGTGGTGGTGGATATTTTGTACATGATTGTAATTTATGCATGTTTCAGTTCTGGTTTCCAGATATTTCGGTGTTGGTGGTATATCATTTTATATGATTTGCACTACGATGTTGACATCTCAGATATTTACTTCATCTGTTGCAATGCATTTATGTTAACAGTGCATGAAAAATGTGCTATTTTGTCATTGTCCAACAGAAATGTTTGAATTTCATAATATTCATGTCAACCTTTTATATGCAGATTATCTGTACATAGAAGACAGACATTCTGTGTTTCTAAGGATAGCAAAATCTTAAGAAACATTGCTCATGTAACTTTGTGTTTAGCAGGGTTTAATCAATACATCATCTGCCGGTATACGTGTTGCTAACACAAAATTCAGAGAGAAATTTTTAAAACTATACCCTTATGTATTTTTTGTTAGGGTTCTACTATTTTTGTTTCATATTTTCTATTTATGTTGTATTTTGTGTAAAAAGTCGTAACTTATGATCAAGTTGTATGTGTTATTTACTGTTTTATGATACATGTGATTTCATTGTAAAGGCTAACAAAAGTGCAAAATTTATATACCTTTTAGAAATGTAGTGGGGAGCAGACATCCAGGAGTTTATGAGATAGGAAGAATAAATGTGCTCAAAAACAGCACATGCAAACTCACATGTATGCTCTATAAACCTATAAGTACCAAGTAAGCAATCAGACTCTGATCCATGGCATATCCCTTGTATTCTACAACATTGTGAATAGTGTGTATTGTGTAAGAGACTAGCAATGATTGATTAGGATTGATTAAGACCAAATCTCTGTGTATTAATACATTTTGTGCATGAATCTTTTATGATTTTGGCATTATTTTTGACTAATGTTGTTGCTACCACATGGACAAACCTTGAACATAAGTTCATTTGAATATTCAGCAAGATTGGGTATGTTTTTATGATTCGAAAAAATATGGACCAATTTATTTCTCTGTGCGAACATATCGGTTTATGTAGGTTAATTGGCTGCTTACTTTCTACTTTAAAGGTTTATAGAGTATAGTGTCATGTTGTCTTGGGCAGTGAACGAATTGATGTAGTTTCCGCTGTTTTTTTCATAACCTTTTGGAAACGGTTTCTCCAGGTTTGTTTTCACCACGATGAAGATATTAGATATGTGATGGTTTTCTGCTCCTGGCTAGATAGCGACACTGATCTATTAATGAATGTGACCTGTAAAATGGCCAACAGTTAGATTGTAACACTAATATTTATAGATTAATAACTGTGTATTACTTGACGCGAGTGAAATTGTACAACAATAATGCACTGCGTGCTGAAGTTGGAGTTTTCCGCACTCACGAGGTGCAGCCGAGTGAGTTGCACAATTTCGACATCAGCACATTTTGTTCAATTTCACGAGCGCCAAGTAAAGAACAGTTATTAATCTGATTCATACACGACAATGATTAGAATAAAATTGCAAAGAAATTAAACAGCATAATTATTTTAAAATGTGTTTGCTATTTCTATAAAGCATAGAAAATACAACCATCCATCGTCCCATGTTAATCATTGTAATTTTAGGTTTACCTTTTTAAACTGAAACTTGTCATACAAGCGCAAACATGGAATTGTACAACGCGATACGCAGCGTGCAACTAGACAAGATTACTTAATGCGTATAAGTTACCAATTGTCCAATTAGATTTTATCATTTCAACGCGTACTTATAAAGACGATCGCGGTGTTAATTCAAGAGGGCAGTGTTACAGAACGTGTTGGTCAGTGGCGGGAAGATTTTGACAAAACGCGCGCGTGGTATCTAAGCGTAAGATTTGCGCCTAATACGCAATGCACGCACTAGTTTTTACGCATTGTCTTCCCGGTTAGCGCCAGAAATAGTATCGAGTAGCTACTAGTGCTCCAGAGCCAACGGACCTTCAGTGATAACAATTTTTACTTGTGATTTCCTATACCGCAAAATGATGATTTTTTAAATATTTGCTACCAGTAGAATTTTTTAATATTTTGCTGGTCAATTGTGAGTGTTAAGGGGATGTCAAATTGAGAAAAAAATATGGGGTCACCGACTGTTTTCAAAAGATAGCTTGAGATGAAATTACATGGGTAAAATCTAAAAAATCATTTTCATCGCCGGAAATGTCAAAATTTGGTTTTATAACATTGAACAAATAAAAAAAGTTAATTATGTTAATTAACCTAACGCTCCAGTTTTCAAGTTATTGTCACTTAAAAGGAAAATGACGTCATCATATATGACGTCATAGCGCGCTTAGATGGTCGGTGACCCCCATTTTTTATTGCTGAATTTTGAAGTTTAGACTCTATTCTATTAAGTGACTAAATATAAACAAAATCTATAGGTAGGAACTTACCACCGCGATCGTCCTTAACGCAGAGTGTATAAATAGTATATAAAATGCTGCCAGATGATCTGCATCTATTTCACAGATCTCTATATTATAGTGTATTCCGTAAAAATATCAGCGCTGCAGTGATGTGTGGGCCACGGCGGCACTTGTTGGCTCCTACATGTATATAGCTTATTGTAGCATTTCTGATGTATACTAGTTGTATATATCAGATATACATGTACAAGCAAACAAGTGCACCCTTTTGCCATTGTGGCACATATATATTGGCTGCAAATAATCAAGTATCGACACTCAAGCTTTGATAAACAGGAGCAAAGGGGGCAAATTGCCCCAGTTCCTTCAATAATTGCTCCTTGTTTAGGTCAAACTGTGGTGAACTGGGACTAAGTTGCCTCTGATTCTCATGTCTTTGAAAAAGTTTGCCCGCAATCATTCGTTACCTTCTACTTCGTGATATCTGGTACATCATTTCCCTGGTTTGGTTAAATCCCTGTGGACAGAGGACAAGTTTTTAAAATGAGTACCTGGTTCTCAAGTCCTTATTCAATATGAATTGTCACCTGGGGGGTGCACTGACCTAGAAAGGTGATACTGGTATGTGCGGCCCTCAAGACCCCCATTTCAAGCACAACCTTCAGTTCGCAAGCCTTATTTTCAAAAATTTTCTGTTCCCTAGCCTCATGCTTTCAGATCCCAAATTTTGCCCAAAAAACTAGATCTCAAGGGTCATTTTTTGGTCCCTTCAGTTCACTAGACCCCCTTTTCCGTTCACTAGACTAGGGTTTCAGATATAGGGGCCGCACATCCCTACCAAAACTAAAGTTGGGTGCCCCCCGAGATTATCACCACCCACAGAAAAACTAAAAGAAGGAAAAGAAACTTATTATTAGTCTGAAAATCTGGTTTTGTAAATATATTATTTTATCTGAATCGACTAACTTGAATGTTAGAAGTAATATGCATAGGCACAATTATATGAAATTGTTTTGTGCTGGATTCAGTGTAACCATTTCCATTGAAGGACATCACTCGGTGTAAGATTTTAACATCTTTGCCTTTAATGCATAGTCATCCTAAAAAAAACTACCATTGAGTGATGGACTTCAATGGGGTTCTGTAAATACCATAATAAACTTATTTGCTAAAATTTATATGTGATTAACAGGTAGTATCAGTTGATTTAATGATAGATCAAGAACAGCAGCTTGCCAAAGCCACATCAGTTCGGCGGAACTCACAATTCGGATACGTATCCGAATTCGAATCACCGCGTACATACCGTATCCGAATTGTGATACCCGTATCAGAATAAGGATATGGAGGGGTATCTGAATTCTGATACTCCTATCGTGGCGCAGGAAACAAAGGGATAGCGCTAGCTGGCAAGTACATGTACAACATCTTTCTGGTATTTATGATAAATGTATCTGTGGAAATGTCATTTTCATCTGTGCAATTCCAGCGGAACAGCTTCGAAACATGTCCTGATAGCTTCTTATCAAAGAAGGCAAAATAATTTGGTCTAAACTTTATTAGAATTTGGATGACAAATGATGATAATGTTTTTGACTTTTATACATACCGGTATGGTGCGCGGCGAAGCTGAATATTCATTTCAGTTGATATTCCGTTTCAGCTGTTTTTAATCCAAATTTGGATACGGGGATCCGAATTGTGATACGGAGTATCCGAATACGGATACGTATCCGAATTGTGAGTTCCGCCGAACTGACATGCTCCTGTAGAAAACTGCTCATCAGCATTGAAGATATGATAAATACTAAAGATATAATAAATACTAAAGATATATATGTCTTATTTTAACCAACATTTGCTTTGTTTAGGTGATATTCTTTCAATATTTTGAATTTAGAAATATTGTTCCCAGCTTTAACAGTTTACCCTCTTGATAAATGATTACTAAGTTTGTGAAGTGACACGTGTAATAATTAAAATCTTTCTCAAGGGTTGTTTTTTGTGTTCATATTGTATGCATTTCAGGTTATTTCAAGTGGTGTAACATTATTTTACACTTTTGAAATGACAGTTTTACTTTGACCATAACAACTCATTTTATTTTCTTTCTGGGTTATTCTGGGTTTCACAGAAAATATTCCATGCACACAATGGCCACCAGCTCACAAAAAATGCCATTGGTTAAATTTCCCATCAATTCAGGGGTGTGAGAGTTCAGCTTTTAAGCTGATTTCAGCATTTTAGTGCCTACAAAAGAGTCCTAATTTTAGCTTTTTCCTTTATTTTCAGCCTGTTTTGGACATTTTGTCACTATTTTCAGCTCTTTTTATCACCTGACTCTCACACCCCTGCATCATGGACTATTTTTAATTGGAACCTTTTTGTCCGATATCATTCTCATACAGTTAATCACTGATCAATGAAGCTGTTTTTTCCTCAAAAATTAATCTCATTTTTACTATTTGATGAAGATGCTATTCAATACAGGTCACATATCTTATTCTGCACATTATATCTGGCAGAAAGGTGCTATTTAAAAAAAAATCTTTTAGCAGATGTGAATAATCTAGAAAATTGTCAGCATTCATTCAGCAGCAGTCATGCTTTTATTATTTATCATTTCTTTACCACTTTGATTTTTGAATTGGACATATGATTCTAAAAAATGCATGTTTAATAATTTTGTATGTTTGTTTGTTTTCAGAACACACCTAAAGTAGATGAAGAAGGTTTCACAATCAGACCTGATGAAAATACTCCAAATATCCTTTACATAATTTTTTCTGTGTTATAAAGTGATTTTAGTGATATCTCGTAGTTTACAAATTGTGACATAATGGCCAAGGAAACTTTAAGTAGAAAATTTTAAGATATGACTGAAACATTTAAACTTTTTTATTTTTCCTGATTTCATAGTTAGTTCAAGTGAAGAGGGTAGGTTTAGTATTCAAATTTTATAAATTAGATACCATTAAATTATGTAAAGCCGCATAATTTAGGAGGACGATTCCAATGAACTACCTCTTTATTTACCACAGAGAGCTCTTGTGTAATCACATTTTACTCATCCAAGAGTGTTTGACAACTGAAGCACCTGAAATCCCAGATAAGTTATATGTGTTCATAATGTTTGTATGGTATGTGTTTTAAGTGAAGTGACCCAACCTATTGTTTGTTTGTTTGTTTGTTTACCTCGGTTGGTCCGTGACGGATATATGCCATTAGATCCATAGAAATGGCTAATCTATGCATGCTGGCCAATGCATCTTTGAAAAGTTGCCGAAAATAGAAAAGATAGCAAGAAAAAGAGAAAGAGGGCCACTCCCAACACAATTGTACAATTTACTCTTGCCCTTAATTCGTATTGGAGGTATTATGAAAGTTGTCAACCTTCCTGCCTCCCCTCTGTAAGTATATATTGCCGACAAATATCTGAAATTGAGCTTTATGGCGTTTCAGTTCTAAAATGGTTGTTTAGTTTTGGAATCACAATTTCAACCACAACTGATTTCACCTAGATTTAAAACATTAACCCTTACTCTCGCACGCTTAAATACAGTCTAAGTCCGAATACGTCATGAAAAAATTTCCGGTTCCCCTCGGATCCCCCTGGGATTCGAACCCATGACCCCCGCTATCCCGACCCAATGTCCAGCTATACCAAGCCACCGAGCACGG
>JXSR01S025736.1:0-12782 GCA_000969725.1 Ophiothrix spiculata
AGAGATATTATAGGTGATATAGAGGCTCTAAAACCTTTGGATGCGCGCGACGCTTTTTTCGGGGGTAGAACAAACGCCACTCGATTGTACATGCAAGCTAAAAATGGACAGCAAATACATCATGTTGATGTATGTTCACTTTATCCGTATGTATTATCAACGTGTCGCTTTCCAATCAAGCACGCAGACATTATTACAGAGTTTGACTCAAATGACATATCTCAATTTTTTGGCCTTATCAAATGCGATATTTTAGCACCTCGCAATCTTTGGCATCCTCTTTTACCGGTTAGGTTTACTGACAAACTACTCTTTCCATTGTGTCGTACATGCGGTCAAAACAAGCAAACTAAAACCTGCCGGCATACTGAGGAGGAGCGAGTCTTGAAAGGTACATGGGTAAGTGTAGAGCTTGAGAAAGCTTTAGAATTAGGCTACAAGATTCAGAAACTTTACCAGGTATGGCACTTTGCCGAAAGTGAGGTGGGTTTATTTAGGGACTATGTTAAGCTGTTTTTGAAATTAAAACAGGAAGCATCTGGTTACCCGGAGGGATGTGACACGGATGAAAAGAAAGGTGAGTATCGTATGGCTTTCCTTCGTAAAGAAGGAATTAGGTTAGATCCAAACAACATTAGGTATAACCCAGGTCTGAGAGCTGTAGCAAAAGCATCCTTGAATAATTTGTGGGGTAAATTTGCTGAAAGACCTAACCTGCCCAAGAGGGAATATGTAAAATCCCCCGCCGAGTTTTTTCAAATACTTCACGATGAATCGATACACGTTCATGATGTTAGGTTTATAAATGATGATATGATAGAGGTTTATAAGACTAAGCAAGATGAATTTGTATTACCAAAAAGCAGATGTAACATAGTCATTGCTGCATTCACAACCGCTCATGCGCGCTTGAAATTATACTCTGAAATAGAACCACTCCAAAGAAACTTAGGATATTTTGACACGGACTCTTTATGCTTCCTTTGTAATCCTTCAGATCCAACAGAATATAGGCCTAAAATAGGACAATTTCTAGGCGAATGGACTAATGAACTTCCTGAGGGTGACTACATAGAGGAATTTGTGTCAGCAGGGCCTAAGAATTATGCCTACCGCTTAGCAAAGTCGGGCAAAACTGTCTGTAAAGTGAGAGGGTTTACCTTGAACTGGAAAAATTCTCAATTGATCAATTTTGATAGTATTAAGGCCATGGTGAAAGATCAAAATACTGCCCAAACTATTCAAATTACCAACAAAGATCAAATTACGCGTGATTTGAGTACTATGAAAATCGTGAATAAAGACCAGACCAAAAAATACAGAATGGTGTACGACAAAAGAATCGTCATAGAAGATGTTCATACTATTCCATACGGATATGTTGAGGGGTAAAACACCGTAAACTCTTAAAATAGGCCTATATATCATAATGAAAATGCATGATCTCTTTCATTATTGTCCAAGAAGTCAATGAGTGCGGTACTATTTTTTGGAGACGGGTGTTAGTTTTCTCTTATTATTGACAGAACCTTTCGAACTAAACATTGTTGATATGGAAATCGTAAATCAACAGAGTCAGGGAACTGAATTGGAAGACATTCAGGAAACTGAGAGCCTACAAAAACCTGAAAATGTCATAGCTAAACCAAATACGGACTTTCATAATCATCAAAATCAGAATTTTAAACCTACCTTTAACGTATATTACATACTGTTGCTTTCTGCCTCAGTTATTTTAGTATTCATAGGGTCAATTTGTTTACCTATTACTTTGATTCTCGGTACTGATTCCTCAAACTCTACATTTAATTATACAAACTCTAATTCATTTTGGGAAGATTATGATTCAGGTTATTCTGAACAGGAATCTGTGTTTCAAAATGAAAAGATAGTATTCGGTTTTACACCTGCAACGCCTCAAAATTGTTACGAGTCAGAAGTAACCCCCTTGGGTGCTTATATTTATGTCAGTGTTTGCGGTAAAGATGATGAAATAATTGTTGACATACGTGAATTTATTATTGTTGATGGCGGTATATATCCAACTAGTAAAGGTATTAACCTCAATCTAAAACAGTGGAATAGGTTGGTGAAGCGTACAAAAGTCATTAGAATGGTTCTTAATAGGTTAAACGCCCCTACCGCTATTCCTCCCGCACTATAAAGTCACTTGTGTCTAGTAGCTTGTCTTCAGTTGTAAACATGGACTTGAGAATCAAACATCCTAGTTGTATTCAAGTGGCAGCCCCGTCTAATTCGGGCAAGACAGAATGGGTGAAAAAACTTTTATTGAATGCAGATCAGATGATACATCCGGCTCCGCGAAAGATAATCTGGTGCTATTCTAGATATCAGCCATCCTATACAGAACTGGCTCAAACCTTACCGAATATAACATTTATAGAGGGTTTACCCTCTGAATTGCAAACGCTGCTGGACAAAACGCAGCCCCAGTTATTGGTTCTTGATGATTTGATGAATGATGTTGGAAATGACTGTAGACTATCAAATTTATTTTGCCGAGATAGTCACCATATGAACTTAACTGTTATTTACCTTCTTCAGAATTTGTTTAACAAAGGATCACAGGCTAGAACTATTAGTCTAAACGTTTCATACATGGTACTTTTTTAAAAATGCTCGAGACCGTTCGCAGATAATGCACTTGGCTAGACAGATGTACCCTGGCAATTCAAAGTTTCTCATCGATGCTTACAATGATGCTACCCATAAACCATACCATTATTTATTCTTGGACTTGAAAGCTGCAACGCCCGAAAACTTGAGGGTGAGAACCGGTATATTACCCAGTGAAACCCCGTACTGTTACCTGCCTGTAAAAAAGGTATAATATGAACTTGCTTCACATATGTCTGTTCATTTTACATCATGTCACGGACGGTGCAAGATCTCGAGCACGTTCTACAAGTTTTGGCAACGTGTCATCCTAAGCAGCGGGAAGCTATTTTACAAACATCTGACAATAAATTAGTGAAAGCTCTCTGTGAGTGTTCTTTGAATCTTATAAAGGGAAACATACCCCTTACGCCTGATCAGAAACAAAAACTGCATCGCCATAGGTACACTCTTCGCAATCTAGCCCAGAAAAGAACTCCTCTAAAAGACAAGAGAGAACTATTGGTGCAACGAGGCGGCTTTGTGGGTCTGCTTTTAAAGACTATTTTACCCGCTATTGCTACTTTATTGTTTAAAAGATCTTGACTGTACGAAGGATGCTGAGTGAAACGCCATAAATACACTGTTCAACATTTAACCAAGAAAAGGACTCCGTTAAAGGCAACAGAAAACTATCGATGCAACAAAACAATTTGCTGTGTCTACTTTTAAAGACTATTTTATTCGCTATTGTTACTTTGTTGCTTGATAAATTGTGACAGCATGGAGCACGCAAAGAAGATGGCTATAGTTCCTACAGAAGTTCTTGATGAGCTTCGCAATGGTCATTCAAAACCTCCAATAGTTCCCAGCAGCACCAAAAATTTACTTTCTTTGGATAGCGATATGAAATGGATTTTGGACAGAGACGACTTGGATGAATACCAGAAGGCTTTGAGATATCAACAGACTCTACAGCAATTTTTGAGCTTCAATAAACAACGACAGAAACCCTTGGCAGTGAATATTGTGCAGGAGAAGACGGCGAAAAATTATATGATGGAACCTAAAGGTGCCTCGGATTCAACAGGTGTAGCTGGAAATATGACTGAAGAGACGTTTGAAGACATGATAAACTCTATTCCTAAGAATATGCGTAATAAAGCTAAACAAATTATGACAAAGATTTCAGCGCATAATGACCAAATGTCTTGGAATGATAGAGGTGAACTTGTTTATAATGGATCTATCATTCGTAACAGTAACCTGCATGATTTAATTTTAGACTTACTCCGTACCAATTCACCTAAATTTGACCCTATAGGTCATCAACAATTTATTAAGGCTATGGCCGATATCAATATGCCCGAAAGTCTCATTAGTAATTCTAAACGTAGATCTCTTATCAGAGAATATAAGGAAAAGGGTGCTAGTAAACACGAAGGTCTTGATGAAGTTTCTCCACATAAACCAATTACCCGACATGCTTTATCTAAAACGACTAGAAAGAAGGGTCTGAAAAGGCAGCCAGACCCTCTTTGGGAGAAATATTGAAAGTTTCAAGTCTGTTTATACGTGTATATAAAATTCAAATAATGATTATATCTACTTTGGTTGATTTAACGCACCTCTGTGAATTACAATTATGTTCACTCTACAAATATTTGAAAAAAGTGAACAATCAAATGTTTAGAAATGAAAAAAAGTGAACAATTAAATTTCTAGAAATGAAAAAAAGTGAACAATCAAATTTTTAGCAATGAAAAAAAGTGAACAATCAAATTTTTAGCAATGAAAAAAAGTGAACAATCAAATTTTGACTGTTAAGAAAACCAATGGCAAAGTCGTGAAACTGGAATAATAAAAGTGAACAATCAAATTTTTAAAAATGAAAAAAAGTGAACAATCAAATTTCTAAAAATGAAAAAAAGTGAACAATCAAATTTTTAAAAATGAAAAAAGTGAACAATCAAATTTTTTAAAAATGAAAAAAGTGAACAAAATGAACCTTTATTTGAACAAATAAATCATTTTATAGAATTTAAAATGCATTTTGCGTAATATGTACAAACGGCCAAAGATTGTTCTGTCGGTGATATCTTAGTATACTATGAACATTATACTCTAGCGTGTGTGTGTGTGTATTTTTTAAGTTAACTTGGGACAGCAGGTTTTGTCTCACAGAAAACAAGTGTAACGTACCATGATGTTGACGCAACAAAGTCGAAACTGTAAATAACTAAATAAATAGCTTGTTTTGTCCATCGTCAGAACATCGTAGATTTATTGTCTGTAAATTTCATTTTAAATTAAAATTAAGTGTGTTAGTTAAATACGTTTAGCGATAGCCATGAATTTCATTAGTATCTAACATTTTACATGTATATATTTAATAATTTAATTTTTCAAGTCTTAATTTACCTATAAATGGTGAAAAATATCATATAAAGACGTCTTATTCCAAGAAATACACTGAAAAAATATATTGTTTATGCTATTTTATTACTATATCTCGTACCGTATACAAAGCTTGAATAAATTATAATACATTTGATTTTGCATATTATTATTTTCTTTTTTGTTCTAGTATATTATTGTCTATGTGTCATTTACTCATTGAGATGCGTATATGCAAGAGTTTGTTTTTATCATTCTGTATTGATCATTATACCTTACTTATCATAAACGTTGCTTACGTATACGCACCTCAAAAAATTCTTTAAAACTAAACATGCTAAAGGGTCTATACTATGTAAGATTTTTTATTCACATTGCATCTTGTAAAACCATTTTTTCTTGAAAACGTTACGGGGTGATTCGTTTCAAAACGACATCTGACATGCTAACGTAGGTATAAAAGTATCAAAGTAATGTGGATAGAATATCTTGCTATAAAAATTAAGCCTTAAGGGCTGTACTTATTTGCTTCATTATGAACTCCCCATCATAAACGCTAGTGTTGATAGAGAAATATCTTTTGATAAAGTCATTAACCGCCACATCATTTAGTCTATAATCCTTTCCAAATAAGCACATTGCGTCTTTCAAATCATAACCACTACATTTGTGTAGAATATAAAATAAACAATATTGTCCGCATACTGCCGAAAGGTCGCTCTGAACTCTAGTCCTATTAAAACTCCAATTATCACAGTTTTTATTTAAAAAGGCTGTAAATCTGGTTGTGTAAAATGCAGGTGGTTTGCCGTACGAATCAAAAAATTGGCCATTAGCATCTTGATCGAAGTAAAAGGCGCACCAATGGCTTCCTCTTTGACCACTTCTGTCAACATTAGCGATATAGCAGCAGGGGTATTCTTTAATCCTACGAGGTAGTTTATCCGAAGCATATACTCCTTTGAATTTATTCTTACAGACAGGTTCACTGTATAATGCCCTCTCTAATTGAATGTTATCCATGATAACTTAAAGTTTAGCCTGAATTATAGTCATAAAGTATGGTTCTGCTTTTATCAATCTGTATGACGTTGTCAAATTCAGCCAAGACTATGACATTAACTGAATGTGGTAATGGTTCACTGAAGTCCAATTCCAAACGTAGATTTCCCGTATTCTGTAAGCTGTAATGATCGTGATCTCCCAAATCTGGCGTTAGGTTGTAAGCAAAGAGTGTGTATCCTTTCCCATAATCATCTCTAGTTATTGTCGAACCAGCATCCTTGTGTAAAATATTCAACCCCGTAAACAATGTCTGATAGGCCTGTATGTATTCTTCGCCCCCTGCGGCTGTAAATTTAGGTGTTAGGGGTCTAGATGATGGAAGTTGATGACCGTCCACATACACTCCAATCTTGTTCAGGTTGTAATGGTGAAAGTTGAATGGATTTAGTTTGTAGTTCCCGTTATATGCTGCGTTGTTGATCAGCCCCACGACGATCCTTTTAGGTGTTTGTCCTAGGATGACGTTTTCTCTACTGACGGAAAGATCACCTTGCGGGACTGTAAATGTCTTTACCAACACCCTTGTCACAGGATATTTAGCTGTTGACTTTTCAAGCGCTTTAGCATGAGCCAGTGTGATAGTTGGGCTGACTTTAATCTGTCGTACATGCAGCATAGCACTAAGAATTCTAATCTTAAATGAGGCTGCATCCTCGGATGACATCAAGCAAAAATTGTCTTTTGTTCGATGAAACTTCACTTTTAATTCGACTCCATTTATAAGAGATCTTGACTGATTGAATATGTCGCTATGAATTCTCCCTGTTAGGTCTACCACTTTTCCTCGTTCGGTGTAAGCTGTTCTGTTTTTAAGTCCCAAGTTACAGGCATCCTCGTCTGCATATGGGTTAGCGACATCCATCATTCCGGGTGTATCTTTGTAGAATAGACCTGTTGTCAATTGACTATCCATGGCGCCTTTTTGGTAACTCAGCAGAGTTTCGAGCATGGCTCGATAAGGATAGGTAGAGCTAGATTGGGACACTAATCTTCCATTCAGAGATACGTCTACCTGACTAAATAGACTTGAAATAGATTAGTAGGCCCTACTGGAGTATCCGCCGCTAAGTCAGACCCATCAGCATTGGTGACTTTAACGCGTGCCGTGATAAAGCATTCCGATAAATCGATGTATTCGTCCCCTCCCGAGACACAAAACTCAATTGGAGATTGGTCCGTCACTGTAGAGATAGGATGATGATCAACCCATTTTCCATAGGTAATACTTGTTTGTGTAGGTAAAAAAGAAAATAAATCTAGCTGACTCATGGTGCATTCGCACGATTGTTTATGTACGTAAGTCATGATGAATTTCAACAAATTGCAACTGGTTTTACAACTTTAGCCGAATATGTCTGGTCCCCACCGCTGCTTCTTTCTTTTTGATGCGCTACTCTCAGATGCCTTTCTTTTTATGGGTTTCTTAATGGTACTCTTTTGAGCTTTGTTTCCGGTCTGTTTACGTTGATTACCGCCCCCTTTCTGTCCTTGTTTTGCACCTTGTGATTTAGCTGCATTTGCAGCGCTTTTCCCAAGTTTCTTCCCGGCAGCCTTGACACGTGCTTTAGCTGAAGCTTTTATGTTTTTTCCACTGAGAGCATCTTCCAAGATTTCACCTCCTGTATGTAGAACTTGTCTCCCTAAAGTTTTTGCCCCTTGTTTAAGTAGAGGTAATGCTCGCTTGATCAATCCACCTAGTATGTTCCCTAGGCCATGACCCATTTGGGGTACTCCTACACGATACACAGATATACCCGAGCCAGCTTGCTTGACATAGTAGTCATTGTACATCTTACTCATGATGAACGTTTTATAGAAATGGGGCTGTCTTTCTGAAATGCAACTTCACGATAGCAGTACCTCCTTCAAAATGAACCTTTTCTCCCGTGCTCCAGTTTATATTAATTTCTATTGTCTCAATGTCGTTAGACTTAAGGGGGTGATACTCGGGTTGAATATAATCTCTGTGCTCAACCTCTCCCACCTTATGATGAGCCACTTCACAAATACGTAATAGAGGTACATAGGCGTGTCCTACTAAAGATGGTTCTATGATATCTGTGTAAACATAAAACGCATGCATGTTTCGATTAACATCGACGGGAAACGTACCCTTCGCTGACTGATCCAATGATAAAGTAGTGCGTCCCGGAAACCCTAAAATTTCAGCCAAATGTTCATTCATCTTGAAAACAGCATGTTTAGATATATCAACGCGACACTTTCGAGTAATAGGGAGTATACGTATCTCAATGTTTCTTCTTCCTGAATCACTCATTCCATCACTGATTGCATTCAAAATGTCATGTCCAGTTTCGTAGTATCCCTGAGGTATTTCATACTGTAGGCGGGGAGCTCCTTTACCTTCATTATACTGTAATATAGTACGTTCCTTCCACACATTACAAAATGTATGGGTATAGGTTATTGCAGAAAGACCTACTTCCCATTCACCTCTCAAATGCAATGGTTTGGCTAATTTAACTCTGAAACGGCTCGGTTCATTATCAGGATAGTAATCGAGAGAACTATTATAGGGGAGAGTCACGTAAAAATGTTGTCTATCCATTTTGAAGGATTAAGCTAAAATGACTAAATTAAGGACTCAACCCCCGTATTTATGTAGACGGTGGCTGTAGACTATCTACCCAACTGTTGTATTTGTCGCCGTACCCTTTCCACTTTACAAAATATTGTGTTTTACCATATTTATGACGCTTTCTGATCACTTTTTCTACGCGGTAAACGGCATCTATCCCCTTGTATACTTTCTGTAATTCAGCTTCGTAGAATGTTCCTTCTAGCGTTTCGCCCCCGTAATCTTTCAATTTATATACGGGGGGATTTCTCGCATGTCGCGATGCTATGGTAAATATTTCTTCGGTGTAATTGGGAAGATAACTCTTTTCAAATTTTAGTTTCGATTTTGAGATTCTTACTTGGTCTCCCACTTCATATTTAAAGCGAAAATTACTTCTCGGTTGAGAACCATACAGAGTTTCCCAAACTACTTGTACATTTTCCTTATTCACGCTAGCTGGTGTAGTCTTTATACTCCTGTGAAATGCTTCGTTGTAGCCCTCAAGCAGCTTGTCTAAAACGTCAATATACTTTAGTGTATTTTTATGAGTAAAGTACTTGTATATTTTTCCCTTGAGAGTGCGATTGAATCTCTCTACGACGCTTGCTTTTACTTCGTTTCGGGTTGTATAGAAATGAATGTCTTCGGTTTTTAGATACTCTGTAAAGACTTTATTGGTAAATTCGGTCCCTTGGTCCGTTTGTATCTTTTCGGGTTTTCGACCATCCTTTAGAATATTTTTGAAAGCCTGCACGAGAGATTTACCGGTTTTGTCCTTCAAGGGTTCTGCCCATGCCTTTTTTGACAAGACATCTATGCAGGTCAAAAGATATTTAAAGCCTTTATTATAGCGACTTAATGACTGCATGTCGCACAAATCCATCTGCCATAACTCATCTAAGGATCTGACAAACACCCTGTTTTTCTTGAATCGTCTCGGAGCTTGGCGATGCAGCGTATAGGTGTCTTGTTTCCCTAGCCAGGATTTAACTTTAGCCGAGTTTATGTCATGGCGTCCATCTTTTTTGGCAGCTCTAAGAAGAGCTTGGATACCACCAAACCCCGCGGGATGTGAGGGGTTATAGTAAATGCTTTGCAAATATTTAGCGCTGCTTATAGACATCTTTATCCTATGCCAGTTTACATCAGGACTGACGCTATTGATATAAGCTCAACTTTTTAAAGCTTGTACAACTATAATAATACGTAAGGCAAGGTACAATGGGTAGTAAATAAACATGAATAAGAAAAACACGGGACAAATATATTCACACAGTTCAAAATTTTTTATTTATATACAATTACTTTCATCTTTTTTTTCTTTGTTTTTTTTTCTTTATCTATGATCGTTTATCAACATAGTCTTAATAGTTTCAATAAAGCCCATGTAGTGAAGCCTGTCAGGGCTATTCTCAACAGACCCTTCAACAAGTAACCAATGTCTTTGGCATCATTTTCTAGATTTGAAAAATCCGCTGGGTTCAATCGTCCTGCCGCTAGCTCTAAGCACGTCTCCACAACAAACTCTCTCATTTGAGGGTCTTTGATCATGGGAGAAATGTCCGCTACAAATGTCAGAAATACTATTGTTCTGTTAACTCTTTCCTTAGCCGTCTGTGTGTATCGGTATAATTGATGCGTCATAACGTCCAATGTGGATGGTTTATGGATATCTGTCAGATCTATATTCTTCACAAGTGCTACATACTCCTCACTTTTTCTAGTTTTATGAGCAACATCACGGGCATAATTCAAAATATAGAGATATTCTTCAGAGTCACTTTCTAACATTGTACCTATACTAGGTTGCATCAAACTAGTCAAAACTTGTTTTAAAATCTGACGAGTTTCCATGATGTTTCAAACTTGTTGATAAAATCTATACTGTCCTTAGCAATTTTAACTGACAGGTAAGTTTTTTCACTGGTACAGAGGTCCGATTCTAAAGTATTAAAGTCGCTGGCTTTCCACAGTTCAATCTTGTCATTCATACATCTGTATATATCAAATTCAGGACTGGTAGCATGTACCCCTATCTGGGCATTCCACTTGGCTAATTCGACAATCTTGATCACTTCTGTCTTGTTAACACACTCTAGCACTTCGCTGTATAATAAACACATGAAACAATCAGACGTAGGATCTGGATCTATACAGATATGATGTTTTTGTGATGGGTGTCCGACACGGCAACCTTCACAGTTTTCCGTTATCAAAGGTTGAATCTTTTCTTGCAATGCCACTGCCAACGTATAATGCGTGAGTTTAGTTAGATTTTCTCTTTCCCGGGCTTTAAATGCGGCGTCCATTTCATCCACAATCACACGTTTGAGATTTAAGCCTATGAAGTCTTCCTCCATAACACCAATGAACTGTACTGATAGATTCGGGCATGTATACATAAATGAATAGTTTGGGCGATATTATCGTTATTATATATTGTAACCCCCTTTTCTGATTGGTAAACGATTAAATCATTCTTAAAATATAGAATTACAATACTCAGTGCTATTCAGACTAGTTGAGACACGCTCTGTATATACAAGCGTAAGTAATGAGATTTCACAGATTGCGTCATGGGCATGTCCGAACGTGTTTGAAAATGACGTCATTGTAAAGTAAACATCTAAAAATAGACATTACGTCATACTGTTGTTGAATCATCTTACGTAATCGCCCTTGACGTCATAAACTTGTTCAGACTCGTAAACTAAGACATGATGAACCGATCGGCATTGCGTCATTTATGTTATTTATTGAATCACGCGTTGATTTGCTTAGTAAACATTGACGAGTTACTTAAAAATAGAACCATATTTCATCATTTCAACAGTATGTTACATCATAAACAACGATAATACGCATAACTATCTAACCTGCCCGAACACGCTCTTACCACCTCGAAGAGTCTATATTTATAAAAATACTCCTCTCTAATCTGCCGTTTTACATAAAACTAAAATATAACCTTAACCCCCCCAAAACACTGTACTCTGTATTACGGACCTCGTTAAATTTTGTAAAATTATCATTCTACCTTTGATCATGTTGATTCCATCTAATATCTAGTTCAATGTCGCTCATTTATAAACAAAAGCTCCTATATATAAATGAAAATGACCCATTTTTTCCCTAAAACCACTATACTGGACCGTTATATTTGTATTTTCCCCTATTTTTTTATAATACTCCATGGCCAGGCTATTTGTATAACTGTCACATAGTTTCACCCTCGTGTATTTACTCCTATTCATGTTATACCGAACCGTTATGTTTATATAACTGTTACCCCTCAAACACCCATTTGTTTACTCTATCGCTTACATTGTTTACCCTACGATCCACTATCGCTCAACTAGTCAACTCGGGTAAAGCCCATACATATAGTATGGGAGACCATAGAGGCCCACCACTGAATCTCAGATTTCCCCTTCTTAACCATGGTGAGGGTACGTACAGTCTGTAATCGCAGACCAGAGTGCCCCACCCATAGATAATACGTGGGAGACCAGAGTGCCCCTCTTACTACTCCGAGTCGCACAATTTTGACTAGTTAAGGGAAGTTTCTGGCTTTTTAAACAGTCTGTTAATAAAATGATATCACTCATTTATAAATTCATGGTACGTCATTGGTATTTTTCCGTTTGATAGTTTTTACCATCAGCCCTCCGTGTGATGGTAAACACTGTCACTGTGCTGTACTGAAATACGCATGAACTAGTCGCGGACTCGCATTATTTATCTAAGGTCAACTCAACCACTTTTGGATGATACTGAAGCTATCAATATTTTGAGGTTAAAGAATCTATAAATGAGTAATATAAAACAAATATTATCTGCCTTAAATCCGAACTTAAGTTAAAAATTTATTTTTTTCCATTTCACGAGACAGTGTGAAAGTAATCGTAGTTCCCCTGAAATGGTAGTCCGCCTTCCATAGTATATAACGGATGTAAAGCGTGAAGCTAATGTTGCGTGAGAGTCGTTGGCCTAAATTTTACTGTACAAACCGGACAATAAGAACGGGGGACATACATTCCTGCTACACCGGTACGGCGGGTCAAATGAACTAAAACTTCTTTCACTGAGTGATGATATTTCTACCATCACACTCATATTAATA
>JXSR01S025736.1:26834-40222 GCA_000969725.1 Ophiothrix spiculata
TTTTCAATAAACAAACATGAACTTGGACAATATTTTCGCGAGGATTTAATTTCGCGAATTCTTTACCCTCGTGAAATTCGCGAAATTAAATACCTCGCGAAATTAACATGTTTTACAGTATGCAGTTGAAGTTATATTTATCATTTTGTTTGACAAATCCAAAGAAAAATCACTCACATTCTTTAGCTTTCGCCATCTTGGCTGATGGCTGGATCATAAGTGATCGGATCCAATCCTACTTCCTGGAAACTTGTTGCTGCCGTTTCTAGTTGACGTCATAGGTTTTCGTAGAAGTGATGTGCATACGTGATAGAGAAAGACAGCGCCATCGTCAGGTCAAAGAACAAGACAACAACAAGTTTCCAGGATGTAGGAGTGGATCCGATCACTTAATTGTGATCAAGCCATCAGCCAAGATGGCGAAAGCTAAAGAATGTGAGTGATTTTTCTTGGATTTGTCAAACAAAATGATAAATATGAAAGTCACAATCCTACAAAATGCATCTATTTACGGATATCATGCAGTTGAAGTTATTATTGAACACACAATATGGCAATGAAGACACAATATGGCTATTAATTACTTCAAGACAAAGATTCATGCCAACCAGGCGAAAAATATTTATACTCATCATAATTAACACCTATTTTATTTATAAAAATTATAAAAACATTAAATACTTTTTCGGCCTATCTATAAATTATCAAAGCCTAAACACTTTGCTGTGCGTATATAACTCTTCTTGCGCGTATATAATCTTCACCGGTTTGCGTTGTGGTCATTGCTGCTTTATCCTCTGGTCTTAGGTTTACTGCTCTCATACGCTCTCTGAAATTTAAAAAAAGCATTATTTAAAAATTAATAAATCAATTATTGATCAATTCTGATACATTATTTTTTGTCAGTATAGGCCATATTGTTGGCGCGTGTGGGATAGCGGAACAGTCCAGGACTCATAAACGGAAGGTTGTGAGATCAAGCCCCGCTAGTGCCATTGTGTTATGAACCTGGGCAAACCACTTTATCACACTTGCCTTGTCGACTCAAGCGCATTGGGGAGCTGTTTAGGGGGGAATATCACAACCTAAGTGATGATAGGTCCGCGCCTTTGGTCATAGGCTGCAAATGGCCTAGTTTAAAGCGAAATGGTTCTGACGATTCCCTTGTTACGGCGTAATAATAGTGGCCAGCGCTTTGTATCCACTGGAAAAGGCGCAATATAAATGCCGGAATTATTATTATTATTATTATTACCAATTTCCCAACATGCATGGTGTGGTATTAAAAGTGCCAGTTATGATAACCCAAAAGAAATTAAAATTTTCACTTTCATGCACTCAACTACACAGGCTTTGAAAAGAGTGTTGATGAATTGAACAATTTCCAAAATGATTATTTCACCAAAAAAATTTATATTGCAGGTGCAAGCCTGGAATGCATTTGACAAGTTTTGACATTTCTCCCCCCCCCCCAATATGTTGGTATATGGATGTTCAGTCTAGAACTGGTATACTTTTGTCCCCTCCCCAGGTTTGGCGGGTAGCATTGTTGCATTCTGGTTTACACCAGGCGGTAGTCAATACCTCTGGGTGGGGATCTGAAAATCTGAGTAGTCCAACCTTTTGGGTTGAGTTAAATTTTGTTGTTTTTAACATAACATGGGTTACTTTGTACAACCCAAATAAATGACTCTATTATTGACTTCAACAAACATTGCCAAAATACTTTGAATGACAAACCTGCAGGTAGGTATATTTTCAAAATAAGGCCTAAAAAAATTGTTTGATTGGCGTAACCCGACCGACCCTATTTTAACTGCCGACCCTAAATACATTTATTTTTTTGAGCATGGTAAAAAACCTCCAAATTCCAAATTTGACGGGAATCGATACATAGGGGCCCGAAATATGGCTTGCAAGACATTCAAAATGACAAATAAAAGATATGTTACAGAAAAAGTGAAGATAATTTTGTATATGTGTCGTATATTTTTTTGTTCTTGTATGTGAAACATAGACTTAAAATTTTTTTAAAAAAATCCGACCTACCTACCCTATTTTTTTCTATGTTACGCCAATCAAACAATTATCTTTTTAGGCCTAAGTCATGGAACTTATGAACACCCAAGTATGTACTTACTTAAGCATTGCGTCTCTATTTGATGGTTTCCTTCTGACTTTTGAGTTGAATACACTACAATGGCCATCTTTATGCTGTGCCTCCTCCCATCTTTGTACGTCATACCGACCTGCACCAACTGGGTTCTGCAAAGAGCAAAATTAGTCAACAGGTTGTCAAGAGTAATTCTTTTAAAGAAAACCACACATGTACAGCAAGGAGATACAAGGAAAACGCATTAGCAAAATCATGTCGAACATGCATGTCTAGAGATTGTGGCTACACAAGCAATGCACAATTGAATCTTATGATTAATACAAAAATGTATATTGTAAACGCCAATATTTTCACGCAAAAGCACATTTTGAATCATTTCGCGCGTTCTAATTTTCGTGCTCGTGATATTTTTAACATGGTGCGGTATATATATATTCTTACAATGTACCATTTTTTTGTGGTGCATTTAATTTTGTGTAAAGGTGAGCAGCGCGAGAAAAGCGCAAAAATAAATGTAGCGCAAAATATACCACTTATACAGTAACCAGTCTCTTTTAAATACTGGACGAAAACATCAGGCCCGTAACAAGTATCCATTCGTTCGTTCATTCATTCATTTGTTCGTTCATTCATTCATTCATTCATCAGGGACTTCAATTTGAAATTTGCAGGGCTCTATCAGAAGCTCAAAATCAGACTTCGCAAAATGTGGTATTTCGATGGGTACATTTTTCAAAATTTTCTAAAATTTGCGCCAAATGGTGAAAATGTTGTCATTTTTTCTGAAAATTTAAGATCATTTTGCCAAAATATTGCAAATTTGGGCAGAAAAAATGTGGCTTTTGATTAAATTTGACTCAAAATTTGGAGATTTGAAATATGGATGGGTCCCTTTTTATTGAAAACTGGTATTTGGATGGTTGGCTTTTTAATTTTCCCAGAGGCACGTCCCTATCCAAACCAAATTTGAGTACCCACTGCGTTAATACCATCATGCAAGGTGCTCTACAAATAGAGCTTTCATAAAGCATTTGAGAGGAGCACTGAGATGGCAGAATAGAGCTCACTCCCTTCAAACGGAGGTCCCTGATTCATTCATTCATTCATTCATTTATCACTGAATTTATCTCTGCATTTGCAAATGATCACAGTGCAGGGATGCAAGTCACTGAAGTCAAAATTTCCTGAAATGTAAAAAAATGTTCTTGAAAAGATGACTTTTCCTATTCTTTTACAAAGAACAAAATTTTCTGAAAACAAGATGTTTTAAATCAAATTACCTGAATTCAGGAAATATCTTGAAAACTTCAACCCTAAAAGTGCTTGAAGTAGAATGATGACAACTAATACATCGATGATGGTATTTAGACAACTGGCGGAAATGGACACCACAATTTGCTGCCAACGCTCAATGTAAGGCCAAACAAAAAAGAACTCTGTCTCAGGTTCCTAAGGCCCAAAACCCTAAGCGATTTTTTTCTTTAGTCAAAAAAGGCTATGCGCACGCGGAAATTTTTTTTAAATTACAATTTTTAGGTCACTATTTTTGTTTTCGGCTGCTTCGCGCCCGAATTTTTTCCTTTTTTCCCTCTCGATGTAAGAAAAAATAAATAAAAAAGCAAACAATCTCCTGAAAACCTAAAAAAAAAAAAAAATGCGGTAAAATTAGAATTTGTAACTAATGCGCGTGGGAAGCTGAGACAGAGTTCTTTTTTCTTTGGCCTAATATAAATATGTTCAATCAATGGCTACAAATAGATGCACCATACAACCACGGAGGCGTCCCTTGAATTTAATGAATTTGCACTATTGGGATTAGCCTGGCTTACAGCCGAATGTTATAAATATAAATAAAAGCCGTTTATTTTGATTGGCTTCAGGTGTCATTTCTGGCTTGTAATTGGCTAGATTAAAAAAAAAATACTGAGGATTTATAGTGCACTATGCCTCCCAGATTTGTAATTCCACTCGGCCTCTGCACACTTTACAGATTGCACAAGATATCTGTATTTGTCCAATTAAAACAATTGCCAAAGTAAAATGCTAGTTCTAAAACTTCTCAATGAGCATAACAGCACAGATTTTTATTTCAATTGTAATGTGCAGCTTTGGAATCAGCTTCCCTATCAAACAAGATCAGCTGGTTTGTTTTCTTTATTTAAATCTGGGGTTGTTGAATTTTTGAATTCTCACTTTTCTCAAAATGTTTGTACAAGTGATGCATGCTCTTGGAGCTCCTATTGCAGATGTGTACACTGCAGGTTAGTTTAAGTGGTGGGGTGTTGGTTTTTTTTTTAAAGTGGGGCAGTCCTATACGTGTTTTTGCACCTGTTTGTCCCATTCTTTTTGCTGGAACCTTGCATATTGATTACTTTATTTTAATTTGGATTTAAATGTGCAATATTTTGTATTTTTTATGTAACTAGATTTCTATGTGCCAGTAATAAAGTGAAATAAATAAAATAAAATAAAATAGATGTGAATTTAACAGGTAAACATACCGTTTGTCCAGTGAAGAATTTTCTCGCTCTTTTGTCAAATCGTTCAGCAGATGAAATGAATGGTGGCGCTTTCTTGTTCTGTGGCTTTGATACATCTTGAGCATCGTAGTTTCCTGGTGCTGGTTCACTCTGTTAAAACAACGAGGACATTTGTATTAAATAAGCAATAGTTAAATACTGATAGCTGAAATTGCCCTTTAAAGGAGCATGGTTCGATTGCTTCAACTTTTTTTCAAACGTTTTGAGATTTTGGTACAAAATATTGTTCCTATTTTTCTCATAACCCATGTGAAATTTCCAGGCCTTTAATTTTGAGGAGTGCAAGTGCGATAGCACACCATCACATGCCTAAAATGATCTTGAGGAGTGCAATTTTCAGCACACCTAAATCTGGTAAAATTATACACAATAAGATATAAAATGCACACCGGCCTTCTGCCTACAGCACACCTGAATATCCTAAGAAGTGCCATTTGTAGCACATCAGGTATTTTCAAAATTCAAGGCCTGAATTTCATGCCTGAGTTATGTTCCATTTTGGAGATATACATGAAAATGTGTCTAATTATGGAAACCATAACTAATTTTACATAGCATATAGGCAGCCCAAAAATACACAATCGCTCATAAAATCAAAACGGTTTCATGTGCACCGATTCAGCTGAAATTTCAAACTTATACCTCTTTAGTTGGCATCTTTCATGTCACATTGAAAACTAAATTTTAAAAAATCAGACCAAGCTCCTTTAAGCATGCAGTTTCAAAACAATAGTGTCATCTTGAATATTGTTGCTCTGCATGGTTCTCATCAGGTATTAGCACCAGGGCTAGACACAAATTACAAGTCACTCGGAACAACATTATCAGATTCATCCTCAATCTATCATCTCCGAGATCTCACATACTAGCTCAGTTAAACTACCTGTACTAAATATTCAGGATCGTATCCAGTTGAGACAGAGCCACTTTTTAGAAATATTTAATGGTAGTACCACCCCCCTCCCCCCATCTTGCCAACAATTTTGTCAGAGCTCATCAAGTTCACACATAAAAGGGATTGATCATTTTTCTACAATGCCATCCTGGACTGGAATACCCTATCACCTCAGATCCAAGCAAGATGCAATTTTAAAGGCCATAAAGAATCATCTGGCTGTGTGTAAGCTAATTGTCCAATTGATTTTTTCATTTCTCATTTTGCCCTGGACTCCACGTCCCCAGCCATTTTTTGTTTAGGACCCCATTGGAAATAAGCTTGCACACGGAGCGAGGCTTTCATTGGCAATCTTTTACATGGAAATCATTGGTCTATGGTGTACAGGTCATTCTAGTCCAGGATGACTTGTTTGTTGTTGTCTTTTTTCATCTTATTGTGCATATTACTATATTATTGTTTGTCTTTGTATTTTGTATGAAGAATAAAAACAGGCAAACAAACAATTTAGTTGCCTATCCATTAAGCACCCAATTCTTACACTGTGAGTTTGGGTTTTCCAAAATACATGATACAATCAGCAATATCTTCAACAAATGGTTTTTACTGCAAAAACTGCAAAAAAAGTACCTCAATACATGTGATAAATATCATGAACTCGTATCACATGTTGAAAATTTGAAACTGCTGAGCAGTGAGCGTAGCCCCTAAGCAAGATGTTTCTCTATCTAGATTCAGCAGGTCCAGTTGGATACTGTTCCATATTAACTTACCTTTGCATCTAAACTTGTACATACAGCCCAGACTTAAACCTCTTTTACCTTTTGCCTTCCCTTTGGTCTTGGCCTCTGTGATAGAGTTGGATTCAGCCTTTCAGCATGTCTAGTTTGTCATGTCTCAATCATTAAGTTTGGCTTTGCATCCAGCCCAACGCATGCAGACCAGGCTGCACCGCACCCTTTTAAGGTTCTTTCACACATCATTGTATAGAGCCCAAACGTACGAAAAACATATTAAAGTTTCACGTAACTGAACATGCGCCAAATGGACCACCACTGTTTAGATCATAAGGTATTAAACAGTTACGTAATGAACAAACCAAATGAATAATGTATGAATAAGTATGTTAGGTGTACGTTTGGATCTATGGCGATTGTGTGTGACAGAGCCTTTACCGTTTTTCATTGCCTTACCTTTGGTCTAGGCCATTGTGATAGCGTCGAGCAATGTAGCCTTTCCGCAGGTCTAGTTGGATACTGCTCTATTTTACTAAGTTTGCCTTTGAATACATGATGCTCATCTTGCCATTTATTTGTGAATGTTTTAAGTTCATATTGCCCTGGCCCTAAGGAATGTTGACCCTGTAAGAAAAAATAAAAAATAATAATAATAATAACACACAAATACGTGTTGATGAAAATAACGATTAATGAGAATAAAGATTGAAAAATTGAAACATTGTTTGTAAATGATCTTATTTCACACTGCCTTGGTCCTAATTATAAAAAAAGGAATTCAAGGTATAACTTGCAGTGGTAGGTTCCAGGTTGCACACTGTTATAGGGTTCCTATGACCTGTCAGCACCAACAATCAACATGTTTATACTTGGTACGCACTAGGTCATATAGCATAGGAATATCTGCCATACACAAGACCATTGATATGATCACTGAGCAGAACGATCTTCATTGTCTGCGTGTAACGCCTCACAATTACAAGCAATGGAAAACAAGAAAAGGGCAAACGGCATATTGGTACAGCCAATGGATGAGAGGCCTTAGCGGGATATTGAAAGCACGGTCCCTGAATAAAGCAAGCTGTGCCCGCATATTGCCGGGCAAAACAATAACAAAAGTCAACTAGTCTTTACATCACAGAAATAAGATGTTGCTTTAAACAATAAAGATATGACAATTAAAACATGCTGACCGTATTGATTAATTTACATCGAATGCACTTACCGGTTTTGCTAGATGCCCTGCTTTGATCGGTGAATTTCTCTCCCCGGTGAATAGGTCATAAGGTCCTCGTGTACTGGTCATTTTGTTTTGTAAGGTCTCTGTAAATGTTTTGTGTTCATATGTGCCTGGTCCTAGAGGGCAGCCCTGGAAAAAGACATGAAATGTTATTTATTAATATGATGTAAATTAAATTTCAACAACTCACTGTATCTCCTTACAGGAGCGTACCGTTGTTGATTCTTGATGAATCCACAGTTGATACCGGTATGCAAAGCCTGGTGCTCGATAACAATTGAAAACGTCCAAGGATCAAACATTCACAAACTAGCTCCTTGCTTCAGATTCTCCTAAATATTTTTATGAAGATGAGTATTATAGGCCTATCTGTTAAATTGAGAACATTTAAAATTTAATTCATACATTTTCATGAATATTTTCGTAGTTGAAAGGTATTCAAACACACTATAGAGTTGTTCATTGCGATCAACAATATGATGCATCCATTTATCTATTTTTATCGCGCAAGGGTGGCTCGTGTTTGATACCTTATTGAAAACGAAACCATGCACTTGTAGAAGTGTACTCTTTGAAAATCGATAATTAAAGCTGTGTCAAGACATAAGGTCAAAACATACTTCTTATGGGCTACCAAACATTTGGTGCATCAAGTCTTTGTCATCTTATAATCTGATATATAGTTTCAATGTATTTTCTATTAGTAACGGATGCTTGGTGATGAAAAATCAATACTCCACCAAATTTTCTTTGCTTTGTGATTTTCAACACCAATCATCCATTATTGATTAGAAGATGCATTGGAATTGATGTAATAACAAAGACTTGTTGCACCAAATGTTTGATAGCTCAAAATAGTATGAATTGAGCTTTACTGTACACCGATTTTCCTGCTACTGTGTTTTAAACAGAAGAGTCTCTAGAGTGACTTGCCCAGCTGTACAAAGCCGGAGGTACATTAACTCCCCCATGAGTGACAACCCAAGGTAGTTGCCATCCCATATAGCACCATTCCATAGCACCAATTCCACATTTTAATTTCCTTGAGATAAATTTACTTACAACAGATGGTAGATTCCTGGGTGTTGATGACCCTGCATCTAGCATGCCTACAGTACTGGTTGATAGCTGCGCTTTCTTCTCTATCGCTGAATGTGGTATACCGCCCTCGCCGTATGTACCTGGACCTGGAACTGAACTCTGAAGTAGAAAAGAAATGATAAACTTGTTACAAGTACTTCAATGATTATGAATGCTATCACATAAAAAAGAGGCCAAATTTTAAGCTGCAAATTGGTATTTGAAATGCGCAGTCAATGCAAAAACAACAATATGAGAAAAACTTATTCTACTATTCTAAAATGCAAAACACTCATTGTTGGTCTACAAAAGCAAGTTTATATACAAGTAAAGCTTTCTAAATGTATTGCGGTAAAATTATGGATATGGGAATTTTGGGCCAAAAAAATATACAATCAAAAATCAAGGTCAGCATGAAAATTGACAAGCATATCAACACCACCGAACCTCACAAAATCCCATTCCACAAAATCAAAAAAAGTCTAAATACGTCACAGACCAGAGATAGCTGTAATCACGAAAACGCTGCCAGGGCAGCGTACACCCGTTGGCTTGCATCAGTGAATGTTGGATCAGGAAGCGGGAGGTCCCAGGTTCAATTCCGGTGGGAAACCACCTATTTTAAACATGTAAATTTCTGAGGAGATAGTTTTTAAACGAAGAGGTGCTTAAAAGTGTTAGGGTTAAACGACTCCTAGAAGTGTATACTTTTTCAGATAATTAGTTAGAGTACGTTACAGAAAGAAACAACAGCTAGGGAAACAGCCTAGTAGGCAGTCTGGTTGGAATAGTTCAGGTGTACGACTCCTTCTCAACTGGGAAAAGGACAGAAGACAAGACCTGCCAGCTTTGGCGCAAGATTCAATAGGAGAAGGATAGAGACCCAGCCTATCCAAAAAAAATAAAAAAATAAATAAATAAAAATAAAAACCTGCAAAAAAACTAAGCTGGGATAAATTTTAGCTAACTCTATTTGCCCAAATTAAATTTACCAACAATAAATTGTCAACTTACTGTTGCAGTGCCCCTAAATCTTTTCTCTTTTGTCTCACAAATTCCTCTTGTACTTCTCGGCTTATCTGCCAAAGTCTGCAAGAAGTCCTGGATTTGATAGGATCCTGGGCCAAGATTCTTGGTTATCATTCGCTTCTTTTCCCATTGTTCCTTGTGTAGTAGATGCGGTAATGCCGCCATTCTAGAGACTTGGTACGCTCTGGCCCATCCTGGTCCGGATGATTTTCTTTCAACTTCTCGTTTGCTGAAATTGCCAACGGGGTTGAATTCGTCTGATGAATAGGTGCCTGGAGCCATTTTTCTTCTCTGAAAAAGTAAAGAAAATATCAAATTTACCCTTGCCACACAAGGTCAAAAATTGAAGGTTTTTTTTATAACATTCATGACTACGACAGTATTTCAAAAACTGAGATAAAAATAAAAAAATGAAAAAAACAATCATTGATATTTGTTTCTAGTAATTTTCTACATACTTCAAACCAAAATAGTTCAATGTTTAACAATTGCTTTTGTTTGTTTATTTCCTTGCTTACAAGTAAGGTTGCTTGGTGGTGTTTTTTTTCTATTAATCTTGCTATTTTCAACATGGTCCACAAAGCAACAATACCACATGTAATATTCAATATTCTTTCAAACCTTGAAACTACTAGCGCCTGCAGTGCAAAATAAATATACAGCTCGCGTTTTCCTCACTGGTTCAAACCAATTATTACGCTGCCGTCAGGTAATTGTCACAATCATTTCACGTCAGCTAGGCTTTGCACGGCCTATACCTCCACTTAAATCGAAATGTTCTCCATAGCTTCCAAATAATGCGCTCTAGTCGACGAAGCAATAGAGAGTTTACCATTGCATAAATATATCTTGTTCAAGAATGTAACTTGTTGGCCATAGCAGCTAGGGCTCGAATTCACAACCTACTGATTTGGAGTCAAGCACTGTTCCACTAGGCCACACAAGCTCCTCAGTAAAGTTGAGCTTATAATCACAAAGGCCCTACAATTAATTATCTCTGTATTTTCAGACCAATTAATTTCCTGAGGTATATCTTACCAGTTGATGCATGGATTTATTGCAATACCAGACTTGTGTGAAGGTACCTGGCATCTTGCTCTGAGGATGCACACCAGAAACATCAAACCTAAAACAAAGTATAGAAGGAATTAGTAAATTCATGAAAGTCAATTTTAGTGACATAAATTAGTGGCAACACGTTAACAAATCAAATCAAACTTTATTCCAATATATATCAAAATATGTATGCAATATTATATTTAAAAAAAACACATCAAAATGTTAAAAAATTGATATTGAGGACATCGTCAAAAAGCCAATGAGACCTGACGTGATGATACCCTACAAAACAAAGTAGGCCTAAACAAACAACAGCAAAAAACAAACAAACAACATACACCAAGACAAATGCTCCATTTAAGAACAATTATGTGATAGTGTCAATTATAATTTGACAATAGATATCTCTTTAAATTGTTCCTGAATTCTTTTATGTTTTTGCATCTTTTCATGTCATTGTTTAAGGAGTTTCAAAAGTTTGGTCCACAGTTCCGAACAGTACGATCAGGAAATACTTTCTTAATTTTGTTAATACTATAATCCTGAGCATTTCTTGTATCATGTTTGATAAAATAATCTGAGAAAATAGTAGGAAGTTGCTTTGTATGATGTTTTGTACATGAAACTTCCAAGGTTGAGTTTGAACATGTCATGTACATTCAGAATATTATATTTCTTAAATAATGGCCCGTATGGCTTCTATAATGACTATTGGATATTGTTCTTACAGCCCATTTTTGTAGTCTTTATATTTTGCCAAAGTATGTTTCGTACGTATTTCCCCAAATTCTATTAACCATGACTTGCTGAGAACGAATGACCGGTTTATCCATCAGCGCTTGTGGGTTATGTAACGTACAAGCGCTGACTCAGTCCGCGTAGGGCATAACAAGTTGGCCTTGCCATCCCACCCATCCACCTCCTTTCAGTCACTGATAAATTTCACTCAATTTGTTTTCCCCTAAAAAATGTATGACAAGACATCCCAATGATGATGAAAAAAACATTTCACAAATGTTAAGCTGTTGTGTCAATTTTTGGCAATTGGTTATTTGTTTTTCTCTGTTGGATGACTGATTTACATGTATCAACCGAGGTGGTACTCTCTGACATGAAACATTGCAATTTGCATTGGAGGTGAATAATAAAATAGAATAGTCTACAAAATTCATCTTTTCAGCTAAATAATGTTTGTATCAACCCCTTTCTTTGATATATTGTGCATAAATCTTTAAAAGGTTTCTGTCGAGACTGTTTTTTCATGTCTACATGTTGCAATAATTTGTTGTTGATGTTGACATTATATGTGTCAACATAAAGTTGATATCGAAGAGTTGGGTTTTGCAGGAAAAAACAAAGTTGTTCACATAAGCTGTTTAACCTGTTTTAGACGTAGACTTACTATATATATAGTAATAATTTGGGTTATATTGGATCATTCCATAGACACCAAGTGTCCAGAGTTACAAGAAATCTGTGGAGTTATATTGCCGTTTAAGCTTTCTAAGTTTTGACATGAAATAATTCAGAAATTAAAAACCCAAATAAAATTCTCTCAACACAGACAACATCTTTAAATAGCACTTGTAGAATCATTACAAAACTAATTTAAATCCAAAGATGAAATTTATTACCCAAATTCTGGATGTAAACAAAGTTGAGGTTGTCATATTCGTAAACCCAATGTTACAGCATACAAGGTAAGTTTATGACATAAAATCACACTTTTTGATTTTAAATATTTATGAATCACCTACCATGAGATGCACAAGAACATGCTTGCCAGGGTGTGTGTGTGTTTTTACGATTTTTTTTACTATACCGCACACAGTGGGGCTTTATTAGTGGTCCAAAAGTGGTAGAGCTTTGTAGCACCGTAACTCATTTAGAGCGCTCATGAAATCATAAGCGCTCCTATATTTTTTTACTAAAATCATAAAACCATATTTTAACAACATTTGTTCACGAGAATGCACGTTTTACAAATCTTCTCATTCACCTCAACCTATTAATATGGCCATTTGGTGACAAATTCCTGTAGAAATTTTGATTTTAAATTAGCCTTCCAAGTGCATTGAATACCGTAGAAATTGTCATTTTATTTTACGTAAAATATCATCCCCCCATTACGAAGTTCATTCATGACGTACATCGGGCATTTGCGTTAGTCCGAACGGAGACATTAGATGAGGCTGAAATTCGTGAAAATGAAACTCCCGATTTTGGAATATAAATATAAAGCCCAACTTTAGGTCGGACGTAGTAAAGCCTTGCAAGTAAAAGTAACCGACCATAAAGTTGGGTGAGCACCACTAGGTCTAGGAATCGCCCACAAGACTCTCAAGGAGGCCACTGATTATAAAATTTTTGAACAGGCTCAACAGCTTCAATATTTTGGGTAAATTTGAGATGTGGACTTAGTCCAAAGATTGTCTGTACAGACATGCTTAAATGGCAGTTTTACTAATACTATGTCTATGTACATAGTATTTTCCATGACTTGACACTAAAGTCAATTCATGGTGCCAGGACTAGTCAAATTCAACAACTGCGTCTCACAGAATTATTAAAATGACAATTTCTACGGTATTCAATGCACTCAAAATAAAATTGCTCGTTTTGTCTTAAATCTCTCTCAAAGAGATCATATTGGTCAACAGGAACTTGACCAGCTGAACATTCTGAAATTTAA
>JXSR01S025736.1:59540-70291 GCA_000969725.1 Ophiothrix spiculata
AAAGGAGGTAATTGCCTTGTTTTGCTACTTGTTTTGTTACTCGTTTTAGAAAAACGAGTACCCTACTCGTTTTAGAAAAACAAGGACTAGTTCCAAAACGAGGAACTTTCACTTTACAGTGCAAACCCCTGTCATTAGTGAGCGTCCCGGCCTGGGGCTTGGAGGCCAGAGGGTGGATGTTGATTTCAGAACTTAAAAGATGGGCAATTCTATATTCTTCAAATAGTACACACTCATATAGAAACCATGTTTAAGGGGGGTTTCAAATTAAGATAGTAACTCATCAAAAATACTGGTTCTCGGAACCACGCGAGTCCCCGTGCCGAAGTGATCCCCAAAAATGTAGATATTGTTACGATTTTCAGCATAGTTTACAACTTGACCTCATAATGACCTTTGTTATGTGACCTTTGACCTTATCAACATATGAGGGTACTTATATATTGCATATCAAAAACTTTTAGCCTGAAATAAGCAATAAAGATTTCAACGCTGCTCCACATACACTGCACAAGTTTTGTTTACACAGACATGCTTGCATGACCACAGCATATATCTGTACACTAAATTTCGTTCCAGCTGAATGTTTTCTGACTTTGATGTCCGAGAACACAGCAAAAACGCGGGCAGTTCTTCATAACCGATCAGGATATATTTTATATCATTAGAAAGCTAGTCTTCCGAATATTGATGATCCATCCGAAGGCAATAGAAAAAGGGCAGACAGGCTAATTGGCGGTTACATTTATAGCGACAAGTCCCTTCAAAATAGCTGAAAATGACCATTTTGCCATTGAAAACAGATTTTTGAGGATATTTTAGGTAAAAAACGCGGGCACTTCTTAATAACAATCATTTTTGAAGTAAAATTGTTATGATAAAGTATACTTTTAAGATGACAATACAGAGCAAAGACATTAACTTTTTATCCAAATAAACTCATGGTGACAGAAGATATAGAACAGCGACTGCCAAATTAACAACTGTCTCGCTGTGCTTAAGAGGCGTATTAACTTTACATCGAGCAGATGCACAGGACTTTTCCATATGTATCCAAAACCTAAGTTCCATTCGGATGTAAACTTTTCAAATTAGGCCAAATTGACATTTTCAGCCAATTTTACAACTTGACCTCACATGACCTTTGACCTTTGTATATGGCCTTTCACTAAATTATCATAGGAGGGTTCTTATAATAAGAGGGGAGCGTGGCCGAGCGGTTAGAGCACGGGTCTCGTAATACAGAGATTGTGGGTTCGAGCCCCGGGCCGGGCGGTTTTCGTCTCCTTGTTTCCTTGGGCAAGAAACTTTACTCTACTTGCTCCGTGGTCGGACAGTCACGTAAAGCCGTGGGTCCCCTGTGCGAATGCTCCTTCATGGGGCGCTGCATACAGTGTATACCTGGTGAGTCTATTATATCCATGAACCAAGTTTGATATAAAATTGGATGGATTGAGTATCCCTTACGAAAATGCACGCATTAAAACATGCATGCACATGCATGTTTTATGCATGTAATGTTCCAAATTCCTGCATGTTCTGGCATGAAAATAGCATGTTGCATGCTATTTTCTAGCATGCCACATGCTCATTTTTAGCATGCAACATGCTAGTTTTTAAGCATGCAACATGCATGTAAAAATGCATGCCATTTTCGTAAGGGATGATACAAAAAGATATTGGTCGAGCTATGAGTTTTACGAAATATCGTGCGAGACGCGCAGCTTCGAGCTCGATATTTCTAAAACTCATAGCGAGACCAATATCTTTGAGTATCATGCGAAAAAATCCATCCAATTTTATCATCATTATTATGTTCAAAATCTGATATTTTGTATTCTGTTCGATATCCCTGTCCGATTTTTTTGGAAATCGGACAGCTCGATCAGAACATAATAATGGTTCCAATCGGACTTCAACTTTTCAAATGAGGCCAATTGACAATTTCAGCCTATTTTGCAACTTGACCTCAAATGAACTTTTTTGACCATAGTATGCGACCTTTGACCTCGCCCACAAATACTGGTTCCCAAGCTGCCCCCATGATGTAAATTTAATTGGTCGAAATCCATTGAAGTATGCAAAAGTTAGAGGCAAATGTCAACCCTTTTCACAACGCCAACGACGACGCAGACACGGACATTCACTACTATGCAATAATCCCCTTCAACTTTTCAAGCCAGGCGGATAAAAACCAAGTCATCAGCCATTGCAGTCAAATGCACAAAGTATTATCTTAGAACATTTATTCTCACTATAACTATATCACAAAATGTACTGGAATAAAGTGTCGTCAAAGTACTCGATGTTCACACAAATGTCATAATATCCTTTACATGCTTTACATTTTTTGTGCTACACTTATTTTAGTGCTTTACATGTGACTACATAAAGAAATTCTATTTCAGACATTTTGATTGAAATGAAGGCTGTTATTAAGCCAACAGTTTTAGTCAGGTATGGACATTTCAAACTTGCAAAATCACAATGTTGTCAAAATACTTGTGTGTATTTTGTACTTTAAGCTCAAAAAAGAAACATGCTGACTTTACTGGCGGTTAGTGATGGATGGTTACAGTTGTGGGTCATACTATCATACACTCGTGCTCGAAAGTATTTCTGCACCAAAACTTTATTCAGCCATATCTCAAAAAGCGTTTATGAGGAAACTATCCGGAAACTTACGTTGCTTGCAATATGACGCAGTCAAGCATGACCAAGACATTTAATCGCCTGCTTGTCACTCTGTTACATATACACTATTTATATGACCACTCAACTTGAGCGGTGAAGTGACCTTGACCCAGGCATTGTCAAGTAAAATTTGACCTAAAAATCATGTTTTTCGACCCATTTGTGTTGTTGCCCCCTACCTGTACGTGAGAGGGTTGATCCCATTTGGAGCTCAATTTACCAGGGATGGTTATGGCTTTTTGTTATTTTGCCTGAAAATGTGAATTTCCCAATACTTTTGTACAGTGAAGATCCAAGCATTTTTGCCTGAATTCAGGCAAAAACCTGAAGATAATCATGCCTGATTTACACTTAACTAGATTACCTATCAGATCTGACCAAAAGCAACATAAGTTTCAAGCTAGTTTCCTTATAAACGCCTTGTGAAATATGGCTGAATAAAGTTTTTGTGCCGGGAATACTTTTGAGCGCGAGTGTACTTAATTTTATACAACCAATACAACCACTAATTTTATCAACATATAGATGGACCATAAAATCCTGATAATCTATATTTACAACAAGTATTAAGCAGGTTAATTTGCAGGCTAAAAAAGTCATGTTTAAAATGGCAACCTAAAATGCAAGGTAGTAGGCCTATTATGCTGAAAGAGCAGGTTAGTTTTGCAGGTTAATAATGACAAGGTAATTTGGCAGGGTAAATTTTAGCCTGCCTAATTTACATATTTTGCCATTTTTGCAGGGTAAGTGCAAGCTAAGAATTATACTTTTAATGAGTGAAAGCAGGTAAGTGCAGACGAAATGCAGACCTATTTGTTTTGTTTTTTGCATTAATTTTAAGACAAACCGTGTGTTTTTTTAGACCCTATTTACACACACCATGATTACCGTACTTACTTTACGTGTTATCTAAAGTAAACATTTGAACACAGAGTCACAGACACGACATCCATTCAATAAACAGTAATTCACATATAAGATTTTTTCTATTACAAATATATATTCCTTAAGCATATTTCAGTTCAAAATATTTCAGTAATGGCATCATTTCAATATTACATTAATGCTATATCTTGGTCACAAAATAGATTTTACTATTCTGTAAATAAATGTTTTCAACAACAGAGACACTTACATATCGTACAGTTACTGGTTAAATATTTCTTCTATAACAAATATATCACTTCAACATTCAAAATATTTCAGTAATGGTATCAATTCAATGTAACATTAATGGTGTATTTCAGTTATATACTCAATAACAAAATCTATATTACTATATGTAAGTAAATGTTTTCAACAAAGACACTAAACATATATTACAGTTATTGGGTAAATATTTTTTCTTTAACAAATATATATATCACTTCAGCATTCAAAATATTTCAGTAATGGTATCATTCCAATATGTAACAACATATTATACTTTTAGGGACCGTTCACAAACACTTGTAAGGGGCCCAAAAAGTTTCCGCGATAATTTTGTTTGCATCAGGCCCCCCCCCTACAAGTGTTTGTGAGCGGCCCTTATATATATATTTCTACTGTGATCAAATAGTCTAATCGTTTTGTATCCACTTATTTTCCTAAAAAATACAAATACTATAAAGGTTGGAGGTGATGTAGTGAAATTGACTATTTGCCTATACTTCACCAATAAAACCATGCTGTATTTGATTTAATACATCTCACTGTTACTCTGGGATGAGGTTGTATGGAAAGTAGTAAAAACTACCAACTTGCAGTACCTTTTGATCGGCCAATTTTTGAACATTACTTCATGGATACTAACCCTAACTGCTCTAAAACTCACTAAAGCTCGCTGTCAAAAATCACCAAAATGCGCAAAGTCCAAATACGTCATAGACGCGGGTTGCAGGAGGGTTCGAATCCCAGTGAAAACATGTTTTTTTTCTCCTATGACGTAGTTGGACTTAGGCTAGAAAATGAAGCACCTTTCAATTCAGGGTTAGGGTTAATAAGGTGTAAATTATAATATCTAATATGTGACATAATGCTGATTTTGTTTTAATTCAAACATTTTGTTATATTATAATGTTATGTGAATAAACAATGTGTTGTGTCTTTTTATATTACAATATGAGTTAATCATATATCAGTTCAAAACATTCAGTAATGGTATTATTTATTTCATATAAACATTAATACTCTATATCATAACCAGAGTACACTATGGACCATGTATTTTAGGTCCCATCTGAAGGTTTAGGGTTAGGTATATGAGTGGTGCTCTGGCAAAATGACCGTAAAGTCACGATTATAAAAATTGAATTTATGGCATATTTCAATTCTATATAATCTCGGCTTTCGAATGATATATAATATAGAACTACAACTTTCATTTAGAGATTGAAATACAAGGCAGTCCACTCAAAATCTGGCAGTAAAAAATAGTCACAAATCGACTCAAAGTTTCTGATCACTATAGTGTATAATATCAAAACGCGACCAATTACCCGTGAATAATTGCACTTCCCGGCATAATTGACCTTCAAAACGCGAGGTATAGGTTAACACTTATACATTAATGTGTTTTATGTCAAAAAACAAAATTTGATCTTTTCACCATATTTTTACTTAAGCAGCCATTTATTAAAAATCTTCAATCGCAACTTTCCGCTAATTTTGCCAGAGCACCACTCATTTGGTCAATTAGTTAAGAGTTATGATTAAAGTAAGAATAATGATTTGTGGTTATCAAATTAGCCTATAAAGATTTGGGTTGAGTTTTTGATGGGACCTAAAGTATTCTTTTACCTGTCTATACTAAGTTACACTCTCTAACACATAGTCACAAACCAACATTATTTCAGTAAAATTGTGTTATTTTTACTAATCCTATAACATTCAAATAAGTCAATCATATTTCAATTCCAAATATTTCAGTAACGGTATTATTTCAATACAACAATGGAATGAGCTGATTCCATGATAAAGATAATTGAGACATGCCATATCAAAAGGTACCTTAAGATCGACAGAGTAAATTATGTGATATTGGCCATTGAAGCTGAGCATAGTCAAAAATCACGCCCAAAGTCGAAATTCTAATTTCACCAGAAATGTTACTTTTGAAGTGTATTCTATCATATTTAGTCAAGTTCCATCAAATGTGTTAAAAAAACATTAAAAAAATTAAAAGATTAAAATCCTCTCTCCATTCAAGTTTTACTCGGTACAAAAACTCAATTATAGCTTTCCAAATCAGCCCGATTCCTTTTACCAA
Source organism: Ophiothrix spiculata (assembly GCA_000969725.1). NCBI lineage: Eukaryota > Metazoa > Echinodermata > Ophiuroidea > Amphilepidida > Ophiotrichidae > Ophiothrix > Ophiothrix spiculata. The sequence continues at coordinate 65,482 of JXSR01S025736.1, forward strand.
TTTGGATATAACTTTGCAATCAAACATCCAACAAACAAAAGCAAGGTGTCATTTTAAAGCTTAAAATATAATCTTTCAGATGAAACCAAAAAAAACATTTTTCATTTTGAGACCCTTAAGGTACCTTTCGATATGACGGGTCATAATTAATTTTAAAGCTAAAAATCTCAGCTTGTAAATGAGACCAAAACATTTTGATTTTGGGACCCTTACGGTACATTTTTTTTTGTATTTTGTATTTTACATGTACGGCGCTCCGAGTTTGTTTATAGTTGCGCCTAATAAAAGCGTTTTTATTATTATTATTATTATTATTATTATTATTTCGATATGGCGGGTCACATATATCAGTTATACAACACAGATTCATGAAATTATCTTACTATCCACTCAGTCTATATTAAAGTTCAAAATCATCATAAAAAGCCATTTCAGATGTTTTTTTCTAAACAATAAACTACAGAAAATATTTTCTTCTTAAAACAAATTTATATCAAAGCACTTTTTATATATTTCAGTTCAAGATATTTCAGTAACGGTATTACTTCAGTATAACAAGATATTCTACTTGTAAACTGATCACAGAATAAATCACAGATATTTTATGAAACATTGGTAGTTAAGGTCCCATCCACATTAGGGTAGAAATACAATTTAAGGTTAGCATTATGGTTATATATGTGACCGTCAATCTCAAATAAGCCGTAAATGCAGCAAACTTCATTTTAAGCTAAAAGTGAAAATACATGTCAAGGTCATAATTTGACTAAATTGATTTTTGACAGATTCGCAATCCTTGTGCTTACTTCAAAACACCAACAAAGTTTCATTTCAAGAAAATGACCGTAAATATGACATATCTATATTTTGAGGACAATCAGCAGATAGTAACCTTTGAACGCATTTATCTCAATTATACATTTTATACTCCCTGACAACCTTTGACAAACCATAACTTTGACTTCTGGAAATCAAGTAAAGTTCATTTAGGTGTCCTTATAGTATGGTCTTTTCAAATATTTAAAAAAGTGAAAATGACAAGAGGCTGCCTTTACAGCTGGTTTGGGATGGATGGTCTCATATGGTAAGCATTTGGGTTACATCAAATTTTTAATGGGATAAAGTTCCATCAAAAGAATACCGTTTCCCATCTTATCACAATATTAATCACAAACATTTTTTTCAAGTATTCAAAAAAATGTTGTTTTGGCAAAAGAACAAATTTTGAAAAAAAATTGGTTTGACCATAGACGTTCCAAGAAAGGGTCGGTCAGTCGGGAAAAATATTTTCTAAGCCATAAAGTTGTACAAATGTAAAACAAGAGCCCAAATTTGGGTTGAATATAGATGACTTTAGATTTTCAACACTAAATCAATGACTTTTAAGTCATTTTTTAAAAATGTTGTAGAACATCCAAACCTGCAACTACTTTATACTTGTTTGCTGAATTTCTCTGTTTGTAAAAATTATAAAGGGGAAAAAAATCTGGAAATTTGTGCAATCTCCTTTTGTAAAGAAAAAAGACTTTTTGCTAGATTTTCAAACTTATTAGGGTTAGTCGGATGCAAACAGATAATTTTGTTGCCTTATATAGTTCATATATATAATAGAGAATCTTGTTTTCCTTATTTATAACAAATATATAATAAGTATACTTTAGTTGAAAATATTTCAGTATAATGGTGTAATATCAATATCACACAAGTTTTTGGCAGATACACTGTTCAAAACACTCTATTGTCTACAAACCCCTTGTGATTTCTCATTTAAGTATGTGCTGTGTTATCCAAGCATACATTATTGATGAAATTCATAGTATTTAGTCCAATAAGCCACTTACTTGTTAGAAAACAGGATTCAATCATGAACAGAGACGAAGGGCAATATTTACTATTCTCAGGAAGTCACCCGGAAGTGTTGCTAAGCAACCAACTAGCAGTGGAAACAACAGAGGATCGTCATTCCCACAACAGTATTGAGAAAGTCAACTCAATAAAGTGGTTTATTGGACTAGATACTATGAATTTCATCAACAATGTATACCAACAGTCCTAATGAATCTCTTCAATGATCCAAGCATACATGTCGACATGTCAACATTAAATACCTATTGACACGTATGTAGACATAACCACTCAAGCAGTATAGTGCCATAGCTCCGATATTTGGGCGGTGTTTTACTACATAATAGTCCAAACCAGACAAAAAAACTTGGGTAGAATTGGGTAAAAATCACCCGGCGCCCACTTAAATAACTTTTTTATTGATCATAAGATAGAAAAAGTTATTTTTCAAAATTTGATTTGACATCTTCCTATAGTAGTTATTAACTTCACTGTAGGCCTATGTCCTTTCTGACTCTTCTTAATGATTCTTTATACATACAGTGTGTATCAAAATGATTAGTACTCAACTTTGTGATTATTTTACACAAAATCTATAAGTACTAGCATAATTTTTTTCATGGATATAAAAAGACCAATTCAATAGCTTTTATTTTAAAAAATAACTTTGAAAATTGATGCACGCAATCGGACTTTACGTCAGTTAGAAGAAATTATGTCTTTTTACAAACTCGCCACGGGTAGTAAATAGCTTATGCCAAAGCAACATATCCAAATTGTAAGTTTTTACATGTGATTAGTCAAATGGAACAGCCCAAGATATTTGAAGTAAAATTGTTTCTCATACAGCACAGCGAGTTCCCTATAAGTGAATGATTTGCCAATTTGCAACATCTGAAAGTTGTCCTTAAATGACAATCAGAAGCATGCAATAGGCATCACAAAAAATTATTGTAAAATATATACCTATAAATATTTTAATAGATTAAGCATTTCTACAAAAACAAAATAAGTTCAAGGTAGTAATACCTTGAACTTATTTTGTGAAAAAATTATAAAGAGACATCATTATTTAAATAAAGACAGGAGGTATTTCCATTTAAAAGATAGGTTACATTTTCTATTTAATCAATAGCAAGTATTTAGTATAATCATTAAGTTAGTTTCTTCATGGAATGAGAAGTCAAACAGAGCTTTCAACATTAGATTTTGGTAATTTTGAAAGTAATATTATATTTTAAGGTCGAAAATGTAAATTAAAATATCTTGCAGACGGAGTTATAGATTTCTGTCTTCATTGAAATGGAAAGGTAACAAATCAAATCCGTGTCGACTTTTCAAAACTGGTGCCTTTACAGAATCCTCCCGTTCTTGGAAACGAAATGACAAAATGCTCTCATTCTTTTTGCAAATTGAAGACAAAGAAATGTACTACCAATTCAGATAATTCCAAATTTCAAAATGGAACGGGAAGTATTTTTTTACATTTATTTATTTTGAGTACTAATCATTTTGATACACCCTGTATAGTGTATGCATATAGTGTATGTTGCGACAGGACTTCAATCTATCAACATGTCACGATATGCTCTATGTTGACATAAATGTCGAAATAATCTCTGTTGATGACCTGTAGCACTAGTGTGAGGATGACATTTATGGCAAACGTTTCAATGGATTCAGTGCTACATTCACAATAAAAGCGGTAGTGAAAGTACACTGAACACAATAAAACAATCAATAATGTATATACGGTGCCAGTTTGCAAAAAAATTCTAAATTTCCTATGAAAATAACACCAATTTCAAAAAAAAATTCCTCCAAATTTATTATGTATTTCTTAATTTTTTATCCATAATTTTCCTTCAATCACAAAAATTTCCCGCCGTTCCCGGGAATGAGCTTACCAGATTCTCCACTTTTTCCCAACTCAAACATTTTCTTGGATTCGGATTGTAACCAGATTCCCAACTTTTTTCAGGTATGGTGCAATTACTTGTATGCAAATGTATAACAATCATTCCAGACTATAGAAGTACATTATGCAACATCGGGACAACACAGACATTTAAACAGTTTTTTTAAAGATCTTGCAGCAAAATACCCTTTTTGTTTTTGATCAGATTTGGACCTGGGGATTTGGAATTTTCTCAAAGTATTCAATGTTTGTACTAGCTAGCAGTGTGAGGTTTGGTCTAATCCATTGTACTGTTCTCAAAAGAACCAATAATTGAAGGGTGTTTTTTTCCAAAACTCACTTACTACTGATAATTATACTACTGATTTTGTGAGTTGAATTTGTTGTCAAAGCTCAGTGCAGGTGGCCAAAATGTACGTCATATATTGATCAAAAATTGATACCAGCACTGCAATGCACACACATAATAAGATCATTATTCAGAAACCTGCTTAATACTTGGACCTAGTGACTTTTGGAAAAATCTGTTTTATTAGGGCCTACTATTCTATAATGCCCCTTCAGGACAGTGAGATGTGATCATAGTCAGGATAAGACACACTCCTCAATAATTGTTGTATGAAAAGAGACCATGTGGCACTCATATACCGGGGCATGTTGTTACAATGGGTTACTTTTTTTACATAAAATCATTTTTTCTCCACAAGAATCCTTATGTTAAAGTCCCGATTTTCAAAAAAAAAAAGTAAAATCAGTCAGATTTTAGACAAAGAACCCCTTAAAATTGGTCTGAATTTCAAAATGTTCTTTAAAAATTGTGTAATTTGTAGATTCTAGCCTAAAAATATCCTATTAATTGGTTGGGGTTTCAGACTTTGAGCAAAAATTTCAAGCAATGGGATGGGAAACACATTTTGTCATTATGGTCCGTATGTACAAAGCAGGACTAACTTTAGTCCCGGACTAAGTGAAATTTGATTTCTTGAAAATTACACTTTTTTTTTAAATCTGTAATAATTTTGCATTAAGATCTATGATGAAATGACT
>JXSR01S025736.1:70810-81684 GCA_000969725.1 Ophiothrix spiculata
GTAAACTGGCTCATCGGGTACGGTATACAGTACATGTACATGTGAGCCGGTATACCGGCTCGTCTGGTTCAAAGGGTTAAGTTGGAGTATGTTTCTAAGCACCTAGAGTATGTTTCTCAGTTAAACATGCTCCTGGAGCACATTTGTCAAATATGCTCCTGGAGCATTGTAAGTCAAACATACTCCTGGAGCAAATACTTGAACTAAAAATTTAATAAGTCAAATATGCTCCACAAGCATATGCTTCTGGGACATATGCTCCTGGGGCATAAGCTCCTGGACCATATGCTCCTGGAGCATATATAAGGGGTACAATCTCACAAAAGATAACTCATAAAATTGTTCAAAGGGCAGTGACATATGGAATATTATGAGGTCATGGTTTTTGCATTCTACAGACAACATGTAGCATACATAACAAATGGCAGCTATTAAAGTAAAAACTTTCTTGAACTCACAAGACATAAGGATGTTTTGCAACAAAAATGTAAAACACATATGTAACATTCAAGCATTTCTACACTAACACAGCTTTAAAGAATAAGGCAGCACAAAACATTAATGTCTATATATTTCTATTATTAAAATTCACATGATTTCTACAAAATATAAAAATATGCCGGTGAAAACAATATTGGCAATTAATAAAATTTGCTCCCTGTTAATAACATCATGCAGCTTGTGAATTACACGATTACAAATTGTACATGCATGCCTATTCTTGGCTCTAAGTTTAAACCAAGGAGTGAAAAATACATCTTTAAAAACACAAATAGGCTGAAACATTTGGATTATTTTTAAATGTAATTTATATGATTCAACCGTACAACATAAAATGTAGTCAGGAAAAATATCACCACCCACCAAGGATCTGAACCTCAGCCCTGCATGACACCAGCACCATGCTCCACCAACTGAGCAAATCAGGGAAAATAGAGAATGGGAAGTGAAACTCAATCTGCTCTATACAGAGATGCCACTGATTTCATTGACAAAAACCTGAAAAAGCCATCAATTCTTGAAAAATGCCCCCAAAAGGGCCGAAAATACATGAAAACATGTAAATTAGAGAGCATAAAAAACATTAAATCATGGTTTGAGCTTCTAAAAAACCTGATTTCAGGTTAAAACCTGAAAAGTGGCATCTCTGTCTATATGTAAATGATGTACCATGCTACGTCACAAAATAACCTTCATTATGCACATAACAGGGTTCTCCCTACTGTTATATGCGTGTTAATCCGAAGTTGTTTACAACATTCCGCGAGGTGATGTATATATCGGTTGGCTATTGTTTATTCTGGTTGAACCGCCCAGAATCGGCAGGCAACCGCCGGTTGAGTTTTGAAGCCGCCCCTTAACACAATAACAGTCATTGCGTTGCCACTAATACTATTGAAGCGTTTAATTTGTATGGGTTGAATGGCAAGAAAATACAAATTCGAGTAACAGATCAGTTCTTTCTGTACGCGACCAGCTTTGACCTGAACAAAATGTTTGTGGTGGGTCCCGGTGCATGGTAAGTACAAATTTTGTCAATTGGCTTGGAATAGGAGTTTCACAGCCCTGAGCCAATACATAAAATCTGCTGGCAAGAGCTGTGGACCCTAAATCTAAAGGTCTTCAATTCTAATTGAACCTCTAAAATCATCTTTATGAATATTTCAAATGAGTTTGTTCCATTTGCTTCCAAGTTTTTTAGACATTTTGGAACCAAAATATTGCTCAATTTTTTCTCATAAGCCACATGAAATTTTATAACTGAAACATGTTCCATTTTGAAGTTTCAAGGTACAAGTTTGTGAAAATGTGTCTAATTAGGCCAAAAAAAATAAATTGTTATGTTGCCCTCAGCGACCGACCCTATTCAGAAATAAAAAAAAAAATATTAGGGTCAGGAAAGCACCCAATTTTAATTTGCTCAGATTGGGTGTTTTTTGAGAAAATATTTTGAAAATAGTGGAAAATGCACCCAAATTTGGTACTTTGGGTGCTTTTTAAAAAGAATAATTTTTCAGAAATTCCACTTGAGGGCAACACAACAATTAATTTTTTTTTGCCTTATGGTAAACATAGTCAGGTTGTTAGAAAATTCCTGGGAATCCCATTCCGGACTGGGAAGACTCTGTCCAGGGAAGCAAGCAATTAAGCTTACTTGAATCCAAAAAATGAATTACCTAAAGCCAACGAAGCACAATTACTAAATACTCACAAGTGAGATGTTTGAAAAAAGCTTGAAAAGCATCCCATTTGTGTGTTTTCCGGGGAAAGCAGAGATTACAGATCTGTTAAACATGTTGAGATATTATAAGAGCTTACATTCTACATATTTTGTACGGTCTCCAATGTCTTGAATTATAATCAACAGAACCAAACGGGATTCCCAAATCCCGCCCAAAATATGTTTGAAATCCCGAGCACTAAAATTACTGAAATTCACAATCTTAAAAGTATAAATGCAAACATTTCAAATCCACAATTTTAAAAACACCAAAAACTTCTCATAATAATCAAAATGGGACAACTAATTTAACTGAAATTTAGAACTTGAACCTTTTAAGTGCCAGTGATCCTTCATATGACATTGGAAACCAAATTGTTTAAAAATCGGACAAACCTTTTTTAAACACTAGTCAACAGGGGAAATGAAGCATTTGGAGAAATCATATTAAATTAAAAATCAATCAATCAATCAATCAATGATACAAGTACTGTAAAGCACTTAAATTTCACGGCATTAAAATTTAGCGAATTTGGAAACCCTCACTTTTTTGGTGCATTTTAATTTCACTAATTTGAATCATCTTGCTATTCAATGCATGCTATGTTAGCAATTATTTTAGCGGCATTTTAATTTAGCGAATTGTGATACTAGCGAAATTAGCGAAATTAAAATGCTAGCGAAATTTTCATGCTTTACAGTACTTGCATAACATGCATACCCCATGAAGGAGTCTATTCGTACAGGGGACCCACGGCTTTACATGATTGTCCGACCACGGAGCAAGTAGAGTTAAGTTTCTTGCTCAAGGAAACAAGGAGACAAAAACCGCCCAGCCCGGGCTCGAACCCACAATCTCTGTATTCCGAGACCTGTGCTTTCTTTACCCATTTAATCACCAAACCTTTAGATTTGGAGTCAAACATTCTTCCTAATGTGACTCATTAGCTGGGTTTGTGAAGCTGATGGGGTCTCTGGTTCGATTCCTGGATATAGAGCTTTTTCTGTCTGCCATGTATCAGTATATGCAAAAGCATCAAATGGAACTTAATGTTTTAGTCCTATGGAACAATTTACACTTTACTTTTACTGATTTTGTTTGAGCACTGTTTAAGTCAAAACGCAATATTTTTAAAAACCATATGTTAGGCCACACTAATTTAATTGTTTGTCTCAAAGCTGCCGCGTGCGTTAGTTTAAACGTGCGCATTAACATTGCCAAATTATCCAAATTTGAATTTTTATTCTGAACATTTTTTTTTTCAATTTTGTCCAAAAAAAACCCAATAACAATCGAACATCACAAATCATGTCCTGTGGATCGCAGAATGAAAACAGCCTAAGTAATACAACATACTACGACAATGCTGTAGTATCCAGTTTAAATTTCAATGGATAGAAAATGAATAGCGAACGACTGGTATTGAAATTGTAAAAATTATTTTTAAAAAGGGGGGAAAACGCATTCTGCATTAGGTTTTCAAATTTAGGTGAGCTTTGAGACAAACAATTAAATTAGTGTGGTCTTGCCCTTATCATAATTTTCTTTGGTCTATTCATTGTCTCTTTATCATGCAATATATTCATACACTATACAAACAGACTAAAATATAATTCAAAATTCATGGGAAACACTACTACTGAAAATGCAACGCAAAAAACATAGTTTACACATGTGATTGAAATAATAATACAGTGGAACCTCGTTAACACAAAATCTCTTAACACAAAAACCCTGATAACACAAAATGTTTGTTGGGTCCCAAGTAATGTTTCCTATGTGAAATCAGTTGGATAACACAAAATCCTGATAACCCAAACTGAACTCTTTGGCCCCGGTGATTTTGTGTTAACGAGGTTCCACTGTAAATAGCAGAAAATTATAAATCATATTCCACACAACAAAGTGACAAAAAGAGAAAAACAAATTCAAGATTTTGAACCTGAGCTCTTGGAAACACTAGCCCACACTCTACCAACAGTGCTCTATGGTCAGATGGTGAGGAGTGGGTGATATTAAACCTTTAGTTCTCCTGTTCGTTCTCCTGTTCTAACCCCAATCCTCTGACATCTTGTCGTCCAAGAAGCTTGATCGAAAACAGTATTGATTGCTCATAAGGGAAATAGTAATGACTATTGCCCCCAAGTAATCTTGAGACTCTATACTATTTCCCAATACCGAAGGTCGAGGGAAATAGCATAGTCTTAAGATTACTGAGGGGGAATAGTATTTACTATTGCCAAAATGAAAGAGCAGTCAATATTTGTTTTATATACCATTTTCGTTTTGAGAGGGCAATAGATACTATTGACTTACTCAAATCAAGATAATGTGGAATATGATTTATCATTTTATTTCCCACTCAACTAAAATTCTCTGCATGCTTACAATTGTTATCACACAAAACTTCAACACAAAACAGAACTTATAAAAATTAATAGCCTACATTCTTTCAGCTGCTAAAAAGATTTGAAAATGGCACAACTGGATGTGACATAAACAAGGGGAATGAGATGTCGGAAATATTGATCCTGAGCTTGTAGTAGATGATAAAGGCAGAAAATTCTGCTGACTATTATTGCTTTAAATTAAAATTTGAAAATTATCATATCAATGAAACTATGATAAAGTTAGAAAATCATCATCTATGAAACTCCTTCATTTAGGCAAAAAAATTGTTGTGTTTCCCTCAGCGGCCGACTCTATCAAATATTTAAAAACAATTATTAGGGTCGGGAAAGCAATTACCTAAAGCCAACGGCGCACAATTACTAAATACTCACAAGTGAGATGTTTGAAAAACTTGAAAAGCATCCCATTTGCGTGTTTTTCCAGGGCAAGCAGAGATTACAGATCTGATAAACATGTTGAGATATTATAAGCTTACAGCTTCCGTTCTACATATTTTGTTTGGTCAGGATGGCATCTTTGTAGCATACTTATAAAAAAATGTTGTAAAAAACATCAACATTGAAAATTACGTTTAGGGCGTGAAATGCATCCCTTGATCATGTCCCATATGATTCCAAGGTCAGAAAATTATAAAACCACTAAGACTATAGTCATAATACTTCGTACGAACAGTTGCGAACAGTGTTTAATCTGTCTAAAAATACCAAGCGCAGCGAGTGAAGCGAGTAGCGAGGGCTTCGCTCGCTGACCTTGGTCCCTCTAAACATACTAAACACTGTTTGTAAAGTACTCCAGCAACAGAAAGGTAATTTGACTGAGAATGCGGCTATCGAGCCAGTCAAGCAGCGTTCTTTGCTCACGCATAATCTGGCGGAAAAATGTAAGATGCGTATTGCGTTGTAGTCAAAAAATAGTAGTGCACAATATAGAACGCAGAAGAGGTCACTATGCACTAGCACTGCGCAGATCCAGGCTTGGCACAATCCCCTAACTTGGCCGAATTTTTAGGGTGCAAATAGACCTGTTTCCTATCTGTACTTCCTTTAATCTATGGTTCGTAACTGTTCGTCGTACGAAGTATTGTGACCACAGTCTTAGATTCCCTTGCAAATGAATTCTGCCAGAATCTTCAGACTGCACGCATCTATACTTTGATTAAAATCTACACCAATAATAGATTCATTCTTGACAGAATGAATTCTTATTTCTTGGCATATTTCTGACCTTGGAAACAATTTCTTAAAATTAATAAATAAACCTAAATCAAACTTTGAGATGTACAAAGTAACACTATAAAATAGCAACAACAACAACAACAACATCAAAATCAAATACATTGTGCACATCAATATACTCTGAAAATCATTCAAACACATCAGATGAGTTCAGCAAACTCCGGTGGGGGGGAGGGGGCCTTCAAAAATTTTTGTACTTATATGTGCCTGCTGGACTTTGAAAAATTGACTATCTCTTTACCTATTTTTGACTGAAAAACCAACCCATCATTACACCAATTTTGACTAAAATGTACCCAATTTTAATCAAATTTGGTACTTTATGAGCAATTTTTTCCAAAATACATTCATTTTTTATGAAAACCACCCCATCGCTATACCAAAATATGTGAACACCCTCCCCAAAAATGCAGGCACATATACGTATATCTTGTCAATGTAAGTAACCCCCCAGGAGCAAACTTAAGTTTTGATTTTAAAATCTTCTCTGAAATGACCAACTCAAAACCAGTGTCCTGAGTGAACTAGAACAAACTAAGATTTGAAAATATAAAAAAAAAAATCTTATTTGGCCTTAATGTTCAATTGATGGTTTCCATTCAGATTTTAAGGGCTTTCAAAACGTTCCTACAAGTAGATCTTTTATTAAATGGCTTGCTAATTTTGAACACATCAAAACAATGGAAGATATAAATACTTGAATCCGACAAAAAATATTATTTCAAAAAACAATCCTGGGTGGAATCATGGAATTAGTAGGATTCCATGGTGGAATGTTGTGTGTGGTCATTCAAAATTGATTTCGCTCTTTAAAAATTGGTCCACTGAATGAGCACGAAACAGAGCGCTGCATAAAGCCTGCTGTTCATATATGTATTCTAATAAAATTCTCTTCTCAAAAATAATATCAAACTTTCTTTTCTGATATCTACACATAATTTGCAATCAATGAACAGTAACTAGAATTTTTTTGTAATATTATCAAAATACATTTCTCCTTTTATACATTTACATGTATGCTTCTTTTGGTTGATTTTAAAAAATCATCTTGTTTATGCATGCTTTCGCTATAAGGCCAAAGAAAAAAAGAACTCTGTCTCAGCTTCCCACGCGCATTAGGTTAAAAATTCGAATTTTACCGTATTTCTTTTTTTTTTATAGATTTTCAGGAGATTTTTTGCTTTTTTATTTACTTCGAGAGAAAAAAAAGGAAACAATTTGCGGCCGAAAATAAATAGTGACCTTAAACATAGTAAAAAAAGATTTCCGCTTGCGCATAGCCTTTTTGACTAAAAACAAACAAACCGCATAGCACTTAGGGTTTTGGGCCTAAGGAACCTTAAAGGAAACTTATGTTTTACATGATTGTCATTTTCAAGAGCTAGTTACTTTGGATACTGAATAAAGCATGCAGCACACTGAATTGATCAATATTAATGGTGTTCATATAATAAGTTTGACACTGTCATTTAGCAAGAAACAAACAATTCTTTGGTCCACCAATTTCGATTCATTTTTCCTGAGACAATGAAGGGCAAGCCGTCATCAAATTTATATTGATTTTTTTCAGTAATATGTATACATGCTATACATTTGATTTACCACCTGCAAACTATTAGTGGTTAACAAATAATATACCAACATTAACACATAAGTAATAGAAAAGGTGCTTGTCTAGCACCCGGGTGGGGTACTTAGTACAGAAATAATTACTGGGATGTGCCGCAAACTTGGGTAGCAAAATCAGGCTATCTGGTATGCCAATGGGTCCTTCTCCTTTGCAAAATGTGGTATTTTGATATTTCCAAAATTTTCTGAAAATTTTGAAGTTTTGTCTAAATTTCACACTAAAATCAGCCTAAATTTGTGCCAAGTTAGTGTAAATTTTCATAGAAAATTTATATTTTGTATAAATTTGCCTCACAATTTGGGCATTTGGTATATGGATGTGTCACTTTTTCTTGAAAATTGGTATATACATGGGTGGTACTTCAAATTTCCCAGCGGCACACCCCTACCAAAACCAAACTTGAGTACCCCCCCCCCCCGGGTAGTTTCTTTGGAATAAATAACTAAATCTGACCACTTTTAAAATTGACATCTTTTACAGACTGAACGGTGATGAATTCAAACATTAATACTGAACAAAGCATGTCGCACACTGAATTGATCATTATTAATGGTGTTCATTTATATAATAAGTTTGACACTGTCATTTAGCAAGAAACAAACAATTCTTTGGTCCACCAATTTCGATTCATTTTTCCTGAGACAATTAAGGGCAAGCATTCATCAAAATTATATTGATTTTTTTTCAGTAATATACATGCTATCAATACATTTGATATACCACCTGCAAGCTAAGTGGTTAACAAATAATATAATATAAATTAACACATAGGTGATAGAAAAAGTGTTGGTCTGAGTAGCAAGCAAGTTGTTTTCACCTATTCAGTAAACATTACGGGTAGCATATTAAGAGTCTTGGAGACAATATTGGTCCCTTTTTTTGAGGGGGGGGTGGAGAATTTTTAGATTTTGAACCATGTTAAATTAGAACTTCTTAAAAGCATGGATGAATCTTGAAAATAAAATGACTGAATACCAATTTGCAAATTTTGCATCAATTACAAAAACCACTTGATTACTGTGGGAAAACTAGTTCAAATCCAGTTTCTAAAAAAAAAAAACCTTTAAAACAACATATTGCCACACAAATCACAACCTAAAATTGATATATCTTTTTTAGGACAAAAAATGAAAATACTCAAAGTTATGTGGAATGTCAAAAGGCCATTTAGATAAAGTTTTCAATTTGAATAAGTTCCCCTACATTTCATACAATAAATCAATAATAGTCAGTAGTCACTTTACCATGTTCAGAAATTTCAATTTTAAAAACATTTGTTCCAATTGTTTGTTCATTTGTTTAATAGAATATCCTAGTAAAGAAGCATTTTACCTTTTTACCCTAAACAAAATGTTAGTTTAAAAAAAAACTTTTCTCAAGCATTTCTGGGACACTTTATCTTGTTAGTAGCACCATGAACATTGTGATAAAAACATATCTGATAAAAAGTGGAATTCATTTCATTCTTAATTGGACATACATTCAGTGTGATTTTGTCTGCCATAATTTTTCTATACCAGGACCTTCATGTTCCTGGTAACTTAATCATTGCATAACAAAAACCAATAAAAAATCCTGATGTACCGTACCTAATAAAAGGCTTAGATAAAAAGCATGTTTAACATTATTCGTTTCTGCATGCAGATTACGGGTTTGCTTCCAAAGACATTCACTTGCCCAAGTGACATCGCTCTTGATATTCACTCTGACTTATTCGCTTAAACGAGCAAAAGTTGCTCTAATTACGCTAATATTGTTTAAATAAATGAAAGCGAATGTCACTCATACATGTTGCAGGGCTGCCGTTATTATAAATAACAAATTCAAGAATATTCGGAGTGATATTCGCTTCATCTCAATTTGAAGTGTAGCGAATGTCGTGATATTTGAGCGTATGTTGCTTCTAGTTGGAGCCAAGTTTATTCGGTAGGGTATAGCGAATGTCACTTGGACGAGCAAATGCCTTTGGACGCAAAGCCTAACAAAGCTCACAGTTTAACATCAATACTCCTGTTAGCTCTCTTCCAGTCAAGCTTAAGCCACAGTCAAAGTGTAGTGATAAGGATAATGATAACACTAACAATACTTTACAGAAATATCACTCTAAAAAAATAACAAACTTTAACATTCACACTTTGACAACAAACTGAATGATTTTTTATTGTTTTTGTGTACACCTAACATTATCATCATCACCACATTTTGACGGCCACTTTATCCTACCAAAATATTGGTGTGCACCACGGCCGTGCTCCCTTTGCTAATGCACACCATGAGGGTACTTTCTCCATTAGTGCACACCACGACCGTGCTTCCTTCGTTAGTGCACACCATGAGCGTGCTTCTTTCGTTAGTGCACACCATGAGCGTGCTTCCGTCGTTAATGCACACCATGAGCGTGCTTCATAAAGGACAAAAACACATCCCAAACGAGGCTAACACAGTTAACGAAGATCACTCTCACATGAGGGGGCAGAATGAAGAAGTTGAAAGTTTGCGCAGCCGGCCAGAGACACCAATCCATCTAATGTACGTGTTAAGATGCAAGAATGCGTGGAAGGTAAGACGGAAAGAAAAAATGAAATGAATAAACATGCATTAGTATACTAAAATATCAAGGCTTAATTACGTGCAGCATGTATTGTCTTGCAAGTTATGATTTTTTTTTTCTTTAGGATAATGAATTAGGCGAGAGATATGTAACCCGTCATATCGAAAGGTACCTTAAGGGTCCCAAAATGAAAATTGATTTTTTTGCTCTCATCTGAAAGATTGTATCTTAAGCTTTAAAATGACACCAAGCTTTTGGTTATTGGATGTTCGATTGCAAAGTTACATCCAAATTGGTAAAAGGCATCTGGCTGATTCAGAAAACTATAGTTCTGAGAAAATCAAGTTTAAAGTTTCTGTACTGGTAAAACTTGAATGGAGAAAGGATTTTTATCTTTGTGTTTGAAACATTTGTCTAATGCTTTGGATATTGGAACCTGATTAATATGATAGAATACAATTCAAAGGTAACGTTTCTGATAAAATTAGAAATTTGACCTTGGACATGATTTTTGACAATGCTCAGCTCCAATGGCCCATATCTCGTAATTTACTACATGCCGACATTAAGGTACCTTTTGATAAGGTGGGTCACATATATATGAAAGGTGCTCTCTTAAGTTTGTGCCTTACACATATGGTAGGAGATAAGCTGTAATTATACTTCGATCATATTATACACCGAACAATTATTTTGTTGTGTTTCCCTACCCTAACAAGTATTTTGTTGTGTTTCCCTACCCTAAACAAGTATGTTCAAATCAAGTCTGAAAAACATACCCTTATCAAGTTAGCCTTCATTAATCTTTTTCACAAGATATTCTT
>JXSR01S025739.1:17118-27480 GCA_000969725.1 Ophiothrix spiculata
TGACTGATGCAATATTTATTTGGTAAACTGATATAAATAGTTTCTATTCTTGATATAACGACACAATAAAATCAGATATCGTAAATACATGGTCATTTAGAGTCATTTAATCCCTTTCATAAGCTCGTGATTTTGATAACCCGATACAGGTGTTCATTTATTTGATATCTAGTTCAAATGTAAATAGAATCAAATAAATCAATTTATACTGATCCGAAATCAATGCATTTCTATAATAATAAGATATTCTTCTCTTGCTACCCACAGCTCTCACCAAAACAACTGCACCAAGACACCATAGAAAACCCTTTTCAAAGTAAACTTATTCCTAAACTATTTGAACTCTTCTGTCGAAGTACTAACACTGGTACAGCCTCGTAATCCCTCTAGTCATAGACTTCAATTGAACACTTTGAGTTGGTAGCTGTGAATGTTTTTATTTTACTTTACACAACGCTCTAGCCGAGAGAGACATCCTGATGAGATGTTGATTCCACAAGATGGTTATATAACAGAGGAAATAGAAAAGAGCATCACTGACTCTAGGCTATACTTTAAAATTGCACTTAGAAAAACGAGCTGTACGGTAAGGATTTCACCTATTTTCACATCCATGGTCGTTTCCCTCGTGTCTGGTTACCTGAAATATAGAAGGAAATATATACCTGCGTCAAAATATCAAAAAAATCTGATTACTTTAGCAAACCATCCGGAATGGAGACACAATATATACTAAATCGAAATAAACGACCGGAGAAACGTAAATAACAGATAACCAGCCACCAAAGCATTAATACGAGAGGAACTGGCATTTCACATACTGAAATAGTTTTCTTTCTCTCTATAAAAAAAAAGCATAACCTGTAAGTTAGAGTTTGGTCACACCTGAAACTTCAGTATGCTTTTTTAAAGTTTGGTTAATGTTAATTAATGTTTAATAAGTTTTAACACCAAATAACAAATAACTTGAATCTATAGTATATAGTTTCCACCTTGAATGAAGTAGTAGTGCAAGTGTTTAGAGGTCCTAACTCATTCAGTATTAATGTATAATAAACTATATTTTATTATTCTCTTCCTTTATAATTTTGAAAATTAAATCATATTTCATGACAAGGTTATTGAGATAAAAGAACCTTGTTATATGCTAGCGATTGATTTTTAGAAGGCCGAGGATATTGACACGTTGATCGTATCAAAAGCCTCGTTAAAATGGCTATAGACACGATGATCGGCATTCGGGGGTGAGAAAGTGAATTGCTATGGAGCCGATGCTCACTTATGCTCAAGGGGATGGCGATCATCGTGTCTATAGCCATTTTGACACGATCGTCGTTTCTGTAGCCACGTCCTTATTAAAATCTTGTTTAAACATTAAACATTCAAATAAAATTATTTTCTTTTTCTATTACATAATTTTAATACACCATTAATTAATTACACCATTAATTGATATTAGTAATTATACATAATCATCATATTATTGTGAGAAAAAACTGAACAAAGGGCTACATTTCCCGCATGTAAAAGAAAAAGAAAGACAATCAAACAAAAACGGTTGTTAAGCAGCTCAGATGTGTCTTCTTAGAACTTTAAAATAGTTTTTCTCTCCAATTAAACCTACCAAAAAAAAAACTAATTTGTCGTATTCATTTGATTTAACATTTTGGAAGGTGAGAAGTAAAAGATCTTTGTATTCAAAGGCTAAGGACAAAACAGCACGAAGGTAATCAACTGGTATCATCTTTGGTTTGGTTTGGTTTTCAAAATTCCGAATAACGCATTTGTTTTTGACACAGTTCACTGTCTTTTAAACCTGTCTATAAAATACGTTTCTACACAAATACCTCGTATAGATCAAAACTTAATGTATTCATTCTATGTGACCGTCCATCCCAAACCAGCCGTAAATGCCACCTCTTGTCATTTTGACTTTTTTAATTATTTGCAAAGACAATGATTTAACGATTTAAATGACACCTTAATGAACTTCATACGATTTCTAGAAAGTTATTATCCGTCAAATGTTGTCAGGGAGTAAAACATATAACTAAGATAAACACGTTCAAAGATCAGTAAGCCCTATATTTTCTGTTGATTGTTTTGAAAATGTGCAGATTTATTTCACATTTCCTATCATTTTCTTGAAATCAAATTCGGCAAATTACGACCTTGACATGTATTTTCACCTGTAGCGCAAAATGAAGTTTCTGGCATTTACGGTTCATACGGGCTGGACAGCCACATGTGGTTGTATTTGCATATTCCAGTTGGCTTTCGACGACGTGGCATATATCATATCACCTAAGAAGTCCTAAATTGTCAGGTGTTACAATATGTTTGACGTGTATAATAATGGTTTTATTTTGAAATTCACTTTTATGTACCACGACCGACACAGATGATCAAATTTAGTTGTATTTCATATAAAAAGTTGATGTTGTGTCAACGATTCCATTCATTCTGAGAGGTTATACTTTAAATATAATCAATTCAATGAGATATCAGATCAACATAAGACCAAATATTATAAAAGTCTCCTTTCTCTCATGGCAAAAGTAAAACAATTGAGATGTAAAAGTGTTAACATTCAACATGTGAACATTATTTTGGAATCGATGTTTTTATTTGCTGTTATCTTTGCTGGAAATTTAATTAGACTTGTGTACAGAAATTTATTTGATTTGTATTTTTAACTTCAATATTACAAAATTTGACGTTAGACATATACAATACTACTATATAGAATGACTCGTAGAATAAGCATGATATATGTTGACAGTCGATAAGGAAATCCGCGGATTCAGTTGACATCATGTCACATGAAATTTCACACTTTGTGCTCTGATACATATATTTCAGGTTCATTTTTCAAATATCAAAGGGACAAAGACAAAATTGACCCAAATATCTGTCATTTACAGATTTGTCTTTTTAAGTGACGTCTCATTAAATAAATATCATATATGCTTGAATGACATCTTATCTAAGTGGTCGATAACCTGCGTAGTGCCTTGCAATAAAAACTCTATCTATTTTGCGTCAAGGAAAAATCTGCCAAGAAATTATCCCGTGGTTTATTATTCATTTACTTTATTATTGACTTTTCCATTAATCAAAAGTACTGGGTTTTAAATCAAACGAAAACGGGTTTTTTTTCGTAAGCTATCGTCAGGTAGACGCATCAAACTAAATTGAAAATATACTTATAGACACATATATATTTCATGTAGCTCATCCTTTTTTCTAGAATGAGTTTATACTCATATTTGCTCAATCAAATACTAATTATAATACATTGAATCATAAAGTTCATTTCCAATAACTTTGAAGATGTGACCTGAAGGATATTGGCACGACTATATAAATAACAAATGCACTCTACTATACAAGACATGAAATATATACCTTCAGTTGACACCGTTTGTTCTACTACCAATCTGCATGCTTTCAAAAGGTTCATCTTTTGTACATCTAGCATTCTTAACAGATATATTTTTTCACTGCTTTTTATCAATACAAAAAGCTTTTTTAATGTTAATTGACATGTAAGTGTACATAAATTAAGGTTCTAAAAAACAACACTGTGTTAATGTACGTGTTTTGTAAATTATTGGGTTTTTTTTTCACATGAATAATTATATCATTTAAATCAAACTTGGCATCTTGCTACACCGCAAATCATGGTTGAGATTAAGTGCACTACTTTTGACAGCTAGCTTTTTACTGCCATCATTTGAGAATGCTCTTTTTTGAAATTCTGCTTTTGATCATGTTGATATAAAAGGTTAAATTCATTAGTTTTAAGCACAATTATTGGGTTTTTTTTACCAGTTAAGGAAATGATAACAGATGTACTTTACTTATTTACAATAAATGTTTTCATATGAATATAAATAAACTTAACCGATATAATAATTCATATATTGACGTAAATAGAATTGACTTGCATTAACATATATTAGTCATCTTCATGCTTTTAATATTCAATTTCAACAAGTATTGTGCTTCATAAATCATAGGCAATCTCTTTAACTGACAATATATTATTAGTTGAAGCCAAAGAGTCGTCATATATGGTATTCTTTAAATCTAATCTACTCAATATCAACGAAATGTACACTTACTTGCATCCTACATTTCTTTGTACATCCTACGTCCTTTGAGCCAATCGTTGTTGTGTCTTGTGGTATCTTTATTTTATTCATTTTGTTGTGTAGTGTTATAAAGGGGTAGGCTATTTAACAGGCCTTATTGGCCTTCAAGTCGTCTTCTAAATCAGATGTTTAACTGTGTTCATTTTTCTGTACTGTTTGAATGGAAAATAAAAGTTTGATATGATTTGGTACCAAAATGTTGAAGTTCCAGGACAAGGGTTACATTTCAACAAAGATTTTCACTCTCTTGAGCCATAGGTATTTCCGATTATTGCTAAAGATGATTTTAAAAATTTATATTCCTGTATCAAATCATGAACAACAATGTCTCAAATGAAGCAATATTATTTGACTTTATGTATGAGTCAATATAAAGATGTGTTGCATGTTTATATTTAAATCAAAGTCTTTTTTTATCTGACAAGACGTACTATATTCAATAAAGCCAATCTCTCTTTTTAAGAGAAAAAAGTTTTCCATTGACAGTGTCATTCAGGCTAAATGTTTGCTTGACTAAACAGTAGAATATATATACGAAAAATGATATCCATTTGAGAATAATGGTCATAAGCTATGCATACATAGGATGTTGGAAACTTTAATCATGGATATTGACATCCATTTACAAGATCTCATCTGTCATGTCGATAATCCTTGGAATGACAAATTACATTTCTGTGCAAAACACACGCATGTAGTAGGAAACGCGTTTTAAATTGCAATCCGTGTGTGTAATTATTGCATCTCAATGATAATTATGCATTTTATTTTATAAATTTAAGATAACATAAAGTATAGAGCAATGTGAAATTTAAGATCTTATTTTTGAACTTGCATAATGTGTAAACTATGAAAATCACTACTGTTATGCAGCTATAAAATGTCTTTTTACCATGTGTGCACATACTAACTGGCACTATAAAGTAAAAACTGGGTTACCACAATGATCCTTAGCATTAAGAATATTTTTAATAAAATAAATCAACTTAAGTTGTTCACTTGAATTTCTGTTTGTCTTATAAACCGCGGGATCAGGCTGGGAGGCTCTGTTAGTACTAAGTTATGTCATTCTTTATTCGCCATGCATGTCACTAACTTGGATATGCTTCAACTAGTTTCTTACCGCGACATATCTACTTTCAAGTTTTGATGCATATCTCACCTTCCTGTACCTTCTCACCTTCCCTTTGCTCATTGTGCTTGGCGATGTATGTGTGAATTTAACACCGATGAAGTGCTTGTTCTCATGATATTTGATTTCAAAAACAAAAATGAGCATGTATTTTTTACCTTCTTTTTCTTTATTTTTATACTGCTCCAGAATGAAAGTGGATTATGGAAAAAGAGAACGTTAGTTGCAGATATGCATTAAGGTGCCCTAGCACAGATAGAATCAGCCAATTAAACTTTGTATAACTCAATTCTTTGACAGGAGAAATTAATGATTTAAGCAGTTCTCTTTAAAAACAAAAAATAAGGCGTGCCATTGGTAACTCCACATTGCTTTATGGTTAAATGTAAGTTGTTTCGTATATTCTAATTTGAACAGTTGAATCCTATGTCGTTAACTGGTCGTTTAGATTGTAGAATGCATTTAATATCAATAGGTGAAACCAAAGATTTCCAGTAATATTTGGTAGTAGTGTCTTTTAACAAGTGTTACTATCACGATTTAATATTTTTGATTTTCATTAATTCAAACGGTGGATGATTGTTGGGCTATCCTTGGTATTCTTTGTATAAATGTTTCTGTGTACATGTTTGTGTAATTGTCATGGTTAATGTATATATATATTTATTTTAATATTGTTGTTTTTAAATGTTTTTGAGTACAGAATAAAATAAAATAAAATGAAATTTAAGAACTAAGCCAAATCTTAGATATAGGCAGGGAATGCAGATTTGCTTCATTTTTTTCTGGAAGGCTTTCCTCTGCGTCATTACACCAAGTCTATTGTAAACCAGATGATTTAAATTTTCATTTTTTCAGGATGGAACTATTCAATGATTATGCCCTCAAATATCAAACAAACATTAAATATACATGATATAAACTATATCTCATTCTGATACATTTCATATGTATTGTCAACATATTGTACTATGACATCATAAATGTACATTGGCCGAGTGTAACGGGTTTGATATTATATAGTAATAAAGAAAATTCCATATTATACATGGTAATTAAAAACAACACTTTATTGGGATAAATTTCAAATAAAAAGGGATGTTTCTAAACAACACAACCCTTAGTAGTTTATCAGTAGTACTAGGGTTAAGGACAATATAAAATTTTAAAATGCATATTTGTTAATTCATTTATCGTATATCATTTATGGTAAAAGTATTTTAAGATAAAACTATGAGTATGAATCAATCTAATTTACAGATTTTATAAGTAACTATTTTCCACCACTAGTTTTATTCCGCCATAAGCTTGCTTTGACTTGACAACAATACATAGTCTTATATCTCTCAACACTAGTTTTATTAAGCCCCAAAGCTCTGACATTATTAATTCGACATTGACCTTACAAGAGATAAGTTTACGGCATACAAGAATGAATATCAAAAGACATGGAATGTGAAACTACGGGTTCTACTAGCACAGGTAAAAGCTTCTCGCTGTAAGTAACACTGTGAAGAGTTACTTGTAATTACTTTGAAATTCGATGCCTTCAATTTTATATTACCTTTCCAGACAAATATATGGCAGGCGAATCTTCTTAAATTTGCTCCCCACTTTTTGTATTGCATTATGCTTAGTATTCAAGATTATGGTGAAGACACATTTATCAGAAAATAACACAATGTTTGTCTGTATTCATTAATGTGCCAATGTAGGCAGTAATTCGATCCATAAAGATGATTCTTAATAGTATGGGCTTGCTGTGTTTGTTAAACTAATTTATATTATTTTTGTTAAGTTGAATTGAAACAGTTTTTCGTGTACACTTTGCATTCCATACTTGTGAATAAATCAAATACCTTCAATTTAATCGTTTTAAATCAATTATATTATGTAGAAACTTTATGACTGTTGATTGTATTGCTAAATCTTTATGTTGATGAACTCCCTTACCTTTTCAGATTATGTTAGGACTATCAAATTGACGACCATTTTAATTAATCGAATTTTCTTTAAAAACAACCTCTCTACAATTCAACTATTAACATGATTAATGTCTCAATTACGTAGGTTATCATTTAAAAATATTACGCAAATTGGTTTTTGACTTAATTTGATTAGTTTCAACTTCGGATATATCCAACTAGATAATACATCTAAGTTATATTTAGCCTTTAATAATTGGCACACTCAAGATGAAATTTGAACGTTGTCAAAAAGCATTACATCTTCTTTATATTACTCACCACGAACATTAGTCAAATCGTCACTTATATGCTTTAATCCATTCTTCATTCCACATTCGACTTACATCAACTTACAACATAGTTCAGTTAAAAACAGGTCTCAGAAATTTTGATATTTAACATCTTTGAATAAACCTGGATATCTTTTTATTGCTATTTATACTATGCCTATTAACTAGTGTTTTGAAAGCTCCGTGTAGTATGAATACATTTCCGTCCGATGTCAGAATCATTGTCCTCGGTCAGATTTAGTCGATTTTACCGAGTAATTGTGTAGATGTAGATGTACAACGTTTCTTAAATTCAGCTTTCAAAATAATAATAATGTTGTGTACTTATACTGAATATCATAGATTTATTCCCAATAAATAACTCGACCCTACTCATATTGACTGATGCAATATTTATTTGGTAAACTGATACAAATAGTTTCTATTCTTGGTATAACGACACAACAAAATCAGATATCGTAAATACAAGGTCAATTAGAGTCATTAAATCGCTTTCATAAGCTCGTGATTTTGATAACCCAATACAATTGTTCATTTATCTGATATCTATTTCAAATGTAAATAGAATCAAACAAAATCAAATCCGAAATCAATTATCTTTTATAATAATAAGATGTTCTTCTTAACCATACAAAACCCTTTTCAAAGTAAACTTATTCCTAAACTATTTGAACTCTTCTGTCGAAGTACTAACACTGGTACAGACTCGTAATCCCTCTAGTCATAGACTTCAATTGAACACTTACAGTTGGTAGCTGTGAATGTTTTTATTTTACTTTACACAACGCTGTAGCCGAGAGAGACATCCTGATGAGATGTTGATTCCACAAGCTGGTTATATAACAGAGGAAATAGAAAAGAGCATCATTGACTCTAGGCTATACTTTAAAATTGCACTTAGAAAAACGAGCTGTACGATAAGGATTTCACCTATTTTCAGGTCTATGGTCGCTTCCCTCGTCTCTGGTTACCTTAAATATAGAAGGAAATATATACCTGCGTCAAAATATCAAATAAACGATTACCTTGAGCAAACTATCCGGAATGGAGACACAATATGCTAAATCGAAATAAACGACAGGGAAAAAGTAAATAACAGATAACCAGCCACCAAAGCATTGATACGAGAGGAACTGGCATTTCACATGCTGAAATAGTTTTCTTTCTCTTTATGAAAAAAGCATAACATGTTAGTTAGAATTTGGTCACACCTGGAACTTCAGTATGCTTTTTAAAGTTAGCCTTGGTTCAAGGCTGTACTGGCATTTCTTTAAACAAAATAGGGCCTTATTCACAAGACTTATGAACCCAATTCTTAAACCAAGCTAAACTGAGTGCAACTGTATGCCTACATTGGTATACCCTGGTATCACTTTTAATCTAGATAATATTAAATGGTATCACTTTGCCTCAGTCTGCAGACATTGTCTATTAATAGCACTGATCAATTTTCTTCCTACCCTCAGCACAGCCTTGGCACAAAGCAAATTTCTGCTTCATAATTCTGCAGCAGAATCTTATGATTGGTCAATTCAAATGGTCACTCAACTACTATAGGTCATATTACAAGCACATGTTTAACACATTGTTCTTGCATTGCCATTGAGTATAGTGTATTGCCTATTGGAAGTGAAATGGGGTGATCCATTATTTTCCAAGGTGTGAACACATATAAATCTTCTGTAACATTTACTGGAACTATTTTAAAGTAAATAAATTGATCCAAATTGTCATGTTAACATTGTTATTCTAGATAAGAGAATTCCTAAATAATTCCTTTATCTCCTCAATACTTCTGAGAGAAAACTGTTGAAGTTTTCTACACTTAAAAACATTACTCCCATTTTCAGAAATGGAATAGATGCTTGGTCACTGCACTCCCTGATTATGCAATCAATTAGCCATGTAGCAAGTCTTTGAAATCGAGATGGTGACATTGACCAACTTGCTTTGGGGTATAAACACATGTGTTTTTAATCTTGACTTGGGTTGTTGGGCATAGCATATAGTGGGCATATGATCTATGAAAACAAGAAACAAAAAATAGAACATATGTAATTTATGAATGTTGTAGGCCTATCTATGACACATTTTTTTCTCAGGAACAATGATCATTCAATGTTATCACTGCTGCACTGGTATAATTCTAAATCTAGAGTGGACAATCAGACACATAGTCATAGGCCTATATATGGGATGTGTACATTTTAACATTTTTCGTTCGAAAACTAAATTAAGAAAAAGTGAGGAAAAGGATAAATGCACAAAAAAAAAGATAGTTTTTGACAGTGTTTTTACCAAACTTTTTAGACTATGATAATAAAAAAGGACAACAGTGAAAGTTGTTATTCAAAGACTTGCAGCAAGTCTATTTAAAGTTTGGTTAATGTTAATTAATGTTTAATTAGTTTTAACACCACATAACAAATGGCTTGAATCTATAGTATATAGTTTCCACCTTGAATGAAGTAGTAGTGCACCTACAAGTGTTTAAAGGTCCTAACTCATTCAGTATTAATGTATAATAAACTACATTTTATTATTCTCTTCCTTTATAATTTTGAAAATGAAATCATATTTCATGACAAGGTGTTTGAGATAAAGGAACCGTGTTATATGCTAGCGATTGGTTTTTAGAAGGCAAAGAATATTGACACGTCCAAAATGGCTATAGACACGATGATCGGCATTCGGGGTTGAAAAAGTGAATGGCTATGGAGCCGATGCTCACTTATGCTCAAGGGGATGGCGATCATCGTGTCTATAGCCATTTTGGGCGAGGCCATTGACACGATCGTCGTGTCTATAGCCACTTC
>JXSR01S025740.1:5321-15592 GCA_000969725.1 Ophiothrix spiculata
TGCTCTCACCCAAAGACCCCTCATTTTTTGACCAATGAGCCCTCATATTTTGGTATTTTTCTCTCACCGAATGTCAACAATAATGCACTCACCCAACGACCCCTCACTTTTTGAGCCTGTGCTCTCACCGAATGCCCAAGCCCGTCGGAGCGCGGCACTCCCAAAATAGTATCGCCTCACCTCGAACAAACTGAAATCTTCAAATTACGATTGCGTATTCCGTATTGGCGCAGGAAACATTTGTTCGTGGTGAGGCGATACTTTTTTTGGAGTCTTTAGTTATAATATCGGGGAAGTCAATTATGAATAAAGACTCCAAAAAAAAATATCGCCTCACCGTGAGGTCATCTAAGGTCAAAGGTCAATTTTAGGTAAAATCTTGAAATTGTCCAAGTGCTGACCAAAGGTCATCTCAGGTCATTTGAGGTTACGGCCATAACTCGAGAGCCCTTGACCCGACTTGTACCAAACTTGGTCAATAAATAGCTAATGCCCCCTTGATGTTATAGGGGGTGGTCCAGTAGAGGTCATCCAAGGTAAAAGGTCAATTTGAGGTCGAATCTGGAAATTGTCTATAAAGTTGACCTAAGGTCATAATACCCGGTAATTTTAGGTCACGGTCATAACTCCAGAACCCTTGACCCTACCTGGACAAAACATTGACCATGAAAAGCTATAGTCCACCTGAGTGTTAAGGCTGGGGTAGACCTTCAACTAGCATAAACATTTTTTGTACTCTAACTCTCAAACTAGTTGAATAAACCTTTAAAAGTATACATTTATAGAAGCGGATTTTTACCCCGGAGAAATTGCTGACATCTTTTTTTTTGGACCAAAAATTTGGATTTTGGCAAAAGAATGCCCAAAAAAGTATTTTTTGCCTCAAATATTTCTAGAAAGCCTAGCTAAAATATGCATTCGTAAAATTGTAAAATTGTTTTGCTCTTTGGTATGTCTAGGAAGAGTTTTCTCACATTTTTGAGTTTTATCTTATTTTTTGAAAAATTTCCAAAAAAAAGGCCACAAATTGCCATTTTGGTGACAGCGGTGGTACGTTTCACATTTTTAGCTAAAATTTGAGAAAATCTTTCTTAGGCATTTGTTTCTACATTCCAAAAATAAAAAAGTTCAACATTTCACAAATGCACATTTTAGTTAAGCTTTCTAGAAATGTTGGGGCAAAAAATACATTTTGTCATTTTGGAGACAATTTCATTTGCATTTTTTCTCATAGTTAAAACTATTTATCATGGTGTAAATATTTCACAACATACAAAATGTTCATAATGAAAGACTAATTTTTTCCCACTGCTTAGATCACCTTTTCAAGTGTTTATTGATGTGTAGTACCGTCTTTATTTTATCAATTTTTACATACATCTCTCCTTTACACACAAAAATTGTAAATCAACCGAAAAAATTAGAACAAAAATGATCATTTGAAAATGTGCAATTGGGTAAAATGAGTCTATCATAATAAACATTTTGTATGATGGGAAAAATTTAAATCTTGATAATTAGTTCAAATTATGAAAAAAATTGTAAATGAAATGGTGTCCGAAATGACAAAGTGTTTCTCTAGCCTTTACTTGATGCAATTTTAATGTGAAAAATTATACAGTGAAATATTCTCTAAAGCATGATAATTGTTCAATCACACTACAATAAGAAACAGAAACACATAAAAATTATCATCACTTCCCGAGGGAGACGAAATTCCAGGGCACAATATGGGAAAGACTTTGAACAATTACAAAAGTCTTCAATACTCTAGTGACTTTAAAACGAGACCTGAAGATGAATAATGCAGTGAGTAAATATATTTCAGGTATGCAAAAATAGGGGCTTTGTTTGTACAAAAGGCGGGATTGCAGGGCACCTAGTTTTAAGAAGGAAATGAAAAATGCTCCTAGAATATTTAATATTGAGGATAGCATGCATAAGGGAGGGGAGCCAAATCTTTTATACACATTCTTAATCCTCATTACTAGTGAGGCAAACATTTAGCTATAACGACAGTACTAAATTGTATTGAAGAGATTATAGATATTGCATTTTTATAGCGGTATGTACGAAAAACAAATATGAAAAAACACTCAAGGTAAATGCCACTCCTTTTTATTAAAGATACAAAACAGCATTAAGAGCATTATAAAATTTACCAATGTATAAAAAATTACTATAATAAAATACTTTCTACTACAGTAAAGTATACTTTTTAGAAATGAAGCTTGAATTATGGGGGTCCTAATTGACGAGTTTTGGTTGTATTGGGTGAGAATTAAATTACATTTTAGGGGTTTAATGTTGTCCATTTCTTATTATTGTAATAAATTCAAATGTACTTCCTTATATTGAAATGTACTTAATTCTTGAATGGAGTCATTGAAGTTAACCATTAAAAGCACCTACAACGAAACCAATTTAAGAGCAAAGAAAAATTGTGCTCCTTACAATGCTGTTGGATAGCATTTATAAACATATTTAACTTTTCAGTATTATAATTTTGCAACCATATTACAATAAAAAGAGTAGTATATGTACTGTGTAACTCCACTTCCCATGGGAAAATGAAATTCCAAGGCACAGCATGGGAAAAACTTACAACAACAAGTCTTCAATACTCAAGTGACTTAAACACGAGACTTACAGATGAATTATGTAGGGAGTAAATACATTTTGGATATGCAAATCAGGGGTTTCATTTGTACAAATGGCTGGCTTGTAGGGCACCTAATCAAAACAGGAAAATGCTCCAAGAATGCATAATGTTATACTGTGCGTATTGATAAGGGGAGACGATTATTTAACATGCTTATTGTCAGGGGATTGCCCAGGGTTTTTGAGTTTGAGTGTTGGAGTACAAGCATCAGTTTCCCTTGAGCTCTGAGAAAGAATGATAGTTGAAGAATCTGCCTTATACAAATAATGTTTTTTCATGAGTACAATTATTACATCTTTATTTCTTTTAATAAATGTGGTCCGCCGCTGCAAAACGATAGAGATGTCATTGCAGCATATCTATAGACTATACGTATAATATATGCTAAGACGACCAACGTATAGGAGTCGACTACTACATTCTTTTGCGGCGACGGCACACTATTGTTATTCGATTCAGTACAATAAGTTAATATGCTCTTAAACAAGCAAAAAATAAACAAACAAATGGAGAAAAATGCAGGGCCAATAAGGCCAAAAAAAAGGACTCTGTGTCAGCTTACTTAAGGTAAAAACCCTTAGCGCTATGCGGTTTTTGTTTTTGTTTTTTTTTTTAGTAAAAAAGAGCTACGCTGATGCGGAAATACCCCCAATTTTTTTTTATTGCATTTTTCAGCCACAATTTTGTTTTCGCGGCCGCTTTGCGGCTGTTTATTTAACCTTTTTTTAAAGTAGGAAAAAAAGATGAAACAAACTGAAAATCTCTCAAAAACCTTTAAAAAAAAGAAATGCGCTAAATTTGGATTTTTAAAAGCTATGGGCGCGGGAAGCTGAGACAGACTATTTTTTTTCTTTGGCCTAAGGTATGTTAATTATCTTTATACATTAACATCAAATATAAAGTACACGTCCAAATGACTACAGAGGAAACAGGAGGGGATCTAGTGATGCACCGATAAGCCTTTTCTAATCAATACCGATTACCGATTATATGATGGAATTATCGGCCGATACTGATACCGATACCGATTAATTATTTCACGATGTGAACGAATTTGAAAACGAACATTGCACTGACACATCAATCATTTTACTAATACAATGATTATATGAACAGTAAAATTCTGTTCGTGATGGCGCAGTGCAGAGTTTTTACATTCTAAAATCCAAGTTTGGTTTTTATGCGCTGTGTTCAATTTTTGTTTCTGACAACTTTGCGTCACAATATATATAGTTTGTATAGTTAGCGCTGTTGAGTGCAGCTAGTATAAGGTATCAAATGACGTACGCGATTAAGCTATAGCATGTCATTTGATTATGAATAACATACAAACGCTAAAGTGTGTATCCATCTAGTCTATAACATCACATAAGGCACTAAAAAAATGTTTTCTTCTGTTTTTGTGCATAATAGACTTAGATTAACGAGTTGTAATATTTAATTTAATAATTATCGGTTGATTTAATCGGTAATTTGATGTTTTTTACCGATACCAATTCAGAACCGATAAGGCAAATATCGGTCCAGATATATTAGTTACCGATTAATCGGTGCAGCCCTAATCAGGAATAACTCAGAGTTATTTTAATCAATTGTTTTGCATAAGTTTTTCAAGGCAAATCTGTAACAAGAAATAAAATTAAGATGTTCTAACCATCATTGAAAGAAAAAAACATTTCTTACCTTCCTCTATATTCCTATATTTACTAATTAATGTAAATGTTATACTATATATATTTGCTACAACCTAAACTTAGCGGATGTGTTTAATTAAATGTCGATCGAGATTTATTGGTCAGACTGAACGTGTCCAACGCTATATTTATATCATCAAACGTTAATGCGATTTTTATACCTCCTGAGGGAAATAAGAGCAAAATTCAAATCCGCATTGATGCGTTTGATAATTTAAAGCAGCTTGAATTCGGTCATCTTTATCATAATAATAATCATTTGTTATATTCAAACTATGCCCATTATAACATTAGTCATTTTATGTACACATTTGAGCTGTTATTCATGTAATTATTTTGGGATTTATAAGTTTATATACCTAGGAGCAATTCAGCGCTTGTCGGTCTTGTGGGAGCGACGAAATTAAGTTGTACATTGTTTTGACACGTATATAAATTTAATAATTTAGAAGGTTTATATTGAGTTACAGATACCTAGGGTATGTCTGACATTAATATGACAATTCCCACTCATCACACCTCTGCTAGTATTGTGCTTCATTATATCCTTGGTACTCATTCTCATAACTGCTTTTTGTTTCACAAGCAGTTATTTCACAATTATGTATTTCGGTTTGTCAGATAGTCTCTTATTGGTGACCCCTTTTTTGATTTAGACAACAAGTACCAAAATATTTAAAAAATAATCTTGCTTAATTTGATTCAATGAGATTCAGCAAAGATTGTTTAATTTGTTTTAATCATAAAAAATGGCAAATTTTAGCTAGATACTATTTTTTTTTATTTATTTAATCCCATTGGTCAAACATATTTTAAACAAAACCTGTATTCATGATTTTCAGAAATAGAAATAAGCTAAACCCTGAATATATCCCGTATTCCATGACTCATACACAAACACTATGGTCCGTATGCACAAAAGAGGTTTAAGAGTTAGACCAGGTTTAAAGTTAGACCTGGTTTAAGTCAAATTTTGTATTACAGCTAGATATATTGTCTTCAACCAATATTGTCATATTTTGTGTTGTCTGTAAAATTCTTGGTTGAATCTTCCATATTTTACAGCTTTTGCATTTTAAGACTGCCTCAGGAGGTTTATGGCAGTAGTAATTTTGACTTAGACCCGGTCTAACTTTAGACCGGTCTAAGTCTTAAACCTCTTTTGTGCATACGGACCTATATTGCTCGTTATCAATTGAACTAAAAATTTGTTCGTGCGTCGTTTAAGTTGCTGCGTAAAGCTGAATTCATACTCAAAACGCAATGCGTTGCGTTTCCGATAATTTTCACCGCAAACGGCACCGCAAATGAATTCACACTCAAAACGCAAACGGACTGCGGCAGCCGATCACATGAAAACGCAATGGAAAGTTGAGCTTTGCTCAACTCGGTTTGCGGTGACGCAAGTGGTGTTGCGTTTTGGTATCGATTGATCGGAACTCCTCAAATATGTTACTGCACATGCTCGGTGCGTCGTGCGTTTGCGTTTGCGTCGAGTCTGAATTCAGCTTAAGAGTGTATCGCATATGGAATGCAGCGTTTACGCATTGGTCGTGACGCAAGCGTACACACCTTGATCAATACGCGCACACCAAACCAAGCGCGCGGCATGGCTGTGACTTGGGGCTTTCCATGCTTTGTTTAAAAATCTTTTATGATTGAAATTTCGTTTTTGATGGTAAGTTTACCAACAAGATAACATAATTCATGTACACTTAAAAGGATAAAATCGTTGCCCTCTGCTTGTTCTCACGAAATACGGGAATAATCTAGGGTCTGGTGCCATATATTATGGCACCAGACCCTAGATATTTGCCCGTATTTCGTGAACAAGCAGGGGGTAACTAATAATATATTTTTTGTCAAAAACTGTCTGTTGAAATATTTCGCTGTGTATATTTTCAGAACTAGAACGCTGACAAGCTTCGGATTATTATAATTACAAGACATTTGTAATATTTGCTGACTATTTGATATTCATATGGACTTATCTTCATTTTTCGGGTAAGTGGGAATACTGTATATTTGCACGGATAATTATTGAATTGATGTACATTTGTTCATACTTAAATAGTTATTGATCTAATTTTGACTGTGTTTTTTTCTGAGTGTTAACCCTCGTCTAACCAGGGGGGGGGGGGTTGTTGCAACCCCCCCCCCCCTAAGGTTTTTTCCCCGTAGCATAAAAACGCAAAAGCAACCGACCCTAGGCTTTTGGGTAATCTTTTTTAAATCCTTTGCGGTCATTTTGATGAAAAAATTAGGGGAGTACCACCTAAGGTGGGGTTAGGGTAGGCCGTCAAAGTTGGGGTGTAGGGGGGGTTGTTGCAACCCAGCGACATTTTTGACAATTTTAAATCGCCATTTTGAACAAAATACGCATGCTATGTGGCTGAAACTTGCAGAGCATGTTAGAATTGTCATTTCCCTTCGTTATATGCAAAAAAACCGATGAAATTCCGTCATTTTAGAAAAAAAATGATTTTGGTGGCCATTTTTGCCAAAATTCTGATTTTTCCGATTTTCGACCTTTATGACGTCATAATTACGTAACGCCTTTGCTGATTTTTGTGATCTTGGTATCGTTGGATAGGGGAGGACCATACCTATCTATTAATAGCAAAACCAAGTTCATAGGGGGTTCCGTTTCAAAAATTTAGGGGGGGGGGTTGCAACCCCCCTTGGTTACAAAAAATGGCTTGGTTAGACGAGGGTTAAAGGGACATTGAACAAGTTAAGCATCATCCCAAACTTTTCCCTAAGCAATTTGAAGTTTCAATGTCAAATTCAAACCCCTTATATCAAAATATTTAGAAATTCCTTTGTTTTTAATTATCGTTGTCGACAACGATAAATACTGCCCTTTATAGTAGCATTTTAAAATCAATTTCTCATATATAATCAATCCTATATTTGCCATCTTGGAAAATTCAAAGCTGTGACCTGGTTGAGAATTGCAGCACAAAATGGTGGCCTAAATTTGCGCCAGCGCCTTAGCAGAATTAAGTGAAAGAAGTATACATTGTGTCCTAAATTTATCTTTAACTTTACTATACCCATAATATACACAAACATCTAACCGCTTAGAGGCACGTTCATCAATTCCTACTTGGTTATCATTGACATTCTTGGAGTTTGTGATACTATAAAGGCTTATGTTATTCCAAATAAAGGCTATAAACATATATTTTCCCTTGTGACTTCTTTACTTGACACCTTGAAAATGATACTCGTGTATATTTAATATTAGAGATATGAATAAATCATCAAAATGGTAAGGGAGTTTCATGCCGAGGGACTCGCACAGACAGTTTTTACTTTATCTTAATTTTAATGCTCGTCTCCTTTTTACATTGGCAAAGTAAGAACAGCCTATGATAACCATAGAGCATGTTTTTTTTTGGTCTTTCAACACACAAGACATATGGTAGGTTAAAGCATTTCGTTTTGTTTAATATTAATGTGATTCAATTCTCTTAACTTCATGATTTTCGTATTATTTTATATTTATGCAATTGTTTGAAATTTAATTTCAAACTACAAAGTGTCACAACAGACTTATATGTAATAAAATGAAAGACAGACCGTCTACTGAAACAGATTTTTTACCCTGTGAATTGTGTTTTAACGCTACCAATGTATATGTGACCGTCAAGCCCAAAACAGCAGTAAATACCAGCTCTTGTCATTTTCACTTTTTTAATTATTTGCAAAGACCATGATGTAAGGATTAAAATGACACCTTAATGAACTTTACAGATTTCAAGTTATGGTCCGTCAAAGGTTGTCATGGAAGAAAACGTATAACTGAGATAAACGCGTTCAAAGATTAGTAAGCCCTATATTTTCTGTTGATCGTCTTCAGAATATGCCAATTTATTTCACATTTCCTATCTTTTTCTTGAAATGAAACTTTGCTGATATTTTGTAGTAGGCACTAGAATTGTGAATCTGTCAAAAAATCAATTTCGGCAAATTATGACCTTGACATGACTTTGTATTTCCGCCTGTAGTGCAAAATTGAGTTTCTGGCATTTACTGCTCATACGGGCTGGAAGGTCACATATAATCTGGCATGGATCTATTATGTATAGTTTTTGAGGTACCAGTCCTCGCCTTAGTCATCTTAAACAATAAAAGTATACCATTGAAAGTCACGTGATCCCTCCGACGTCATATTTCTTCACAAAAAGTTCAGAAAATATTAAACCTCGTAGTTGGATAAAATTTGGATTACACCTTTTAGAGTTTAGAATATTATTTTTGGCAAACTTTCACCTTTTACCTTAGTCTTTATAATACCCCAAATAGAGGTAAACATCGCTTTGTGCTTTTGAGCCTAAAAACATTACATATACCCTGGTCACGTAACCTTGCGGCGAGGCTACGATGTGTTTACGGTGTCATACTGGGTAGATTTCACCGGACATCAACCGGGGACCGACCGATGTGTGAACGGTATCCTTGAGCCGCAGTGACGCCGGAAGCATGCCGCAAGAATTTAATTCTGAGCTTGTATACGATGTCTTCAGTCATGGTGTAATAACCACCGAAGACCGACCGGTGACCAACCGGGCATCGCAAGAGCTCACCGGTGTCATACCGATGTCATACAGGCGTGGTAGCTCTGCGGCTTCCTTCGAATTACCAGACACCGCAGACACCGGTCGGCGACCGATGGTTATATGACCAGGGTGTTAACAAATCGCAGGAAGCTCTCGCAAGACCAATAGTGAATACAAGTTAAGTCTTCAGGAGGATAGGCTCTAGGTTCCATATGATTGCCTGCATAACAAAAAGTCAAAATAATGTCATCATGCTCAAACTGCAAACAGCTTGATATTATTCGTATCAATGAAATGTATTAATACATGATACATACACCATAATTGTGTTTGAATCAGAGAAAATCAATAACTTCTCTTAATAATTTCGCCACTTACTTAACATATAATATAGATCTAGATATTTCTCCTGCAAAGCAACTTCAGAATTTCATGTTGCTCTTTTTTTTACTTTCTAGGATGACGGCACAAGGTTGACGTGCTTAGACTCATATATGATTCTATACTTCCTCGGGAAATATGAAACAAATACTCACATCCGAAGGGAAATACATTTCTACCCGAGCACGTAAACCATATGATAGTACAATCCAGCAATGATTCATGTATGCTCTACAATAAATTCATCCTTTCGGGCTTATGAGAATAGCTCCGCATGAACAGAAAATCACATGTTGAAACATAATGCAAA
This sequence comes from Ophiothrix spiculata, assembly GCA_000969725.1. Classification (NCBI taxonomy): domain Eukaryota; kingdom Metazoa; phylum Echinodermata; class Ophiuroidea; order Amphilepidida; family Ophiotrichidae; genus Ophiothrix; species Ophiothrix spiculata. The sequence continues at coordinate 14,934 of JXSR01S025740.1, forward strand.
GAACTATTTACAGTGTGTCAGTTAATGTATAATTTCGTATAGTATTAATTCTTAGTAAATTTACATGATTCTTCAAATTAATAAACACGAGAAAAATTGAATGAAAATGTTAGACTATAAACAACAAAATGACCAGTGTATTAAGCCTTTATATTTCATAATTACTATAAATTCTTTAAATTGATCACCTCTTTGGTTAGAATTAGACATTGATGAATAATTATATACTTAGGTACCCACATGTAAAATAAGTCAAATCAGTTCATTAGGTATCCACATTTAAAATAAGTCAAATCAGTTCAAAGGTCACTTTTCCCTTTGGATACATAACACTTTCTTCCTTTAACTGATTAAGAGGATGGGCCTTTTTCAACAATGAGGTGCCGGTGTAATGAAATACAGCGTCCGTGTGACTGAGTGTCCTAACTACTGTTCAACTCTGTAGAACGTACTTGTACATGTGCGATCAATAAATCATTGATTGCGACTTATTCCATGTAGTTCAATTAGACCCGGACTCCTGGTTATGGATGTACTTCACAAAATAATATTGCCCAACCCTAAGTGTTTTGAACTCAGGCCTGAACAAACCACTGTTGGTAGTTCCTAAAAATAAGTGTGAAAAACAATAAAAATCACCTTGGGTTGGTCCAATTTTT
>JXSR01S025740.1:17687-33902 GCA_000969725.1 Ophiothrix spiculata
ACCCCTTTAAAATTGCATCTTATCTGATCAGATATATCATATTCTAGTAGAAAAATAAGGTGAGAAGTGGAGCTATTCAACAATTTGGCTAAAAAATGACGATTTTCGCCCTTGCTTTTACATGTAAAAGAATAGGCAGGCTATTTTGTGCCGTAAACCCTTATGGGAGACACTTAGTCTTATTACACCGGAACGTCATGTTCAATGCTAGATTTACATACTTTACTTTGCCAGACTATCACAATTTTTGAAATAAATACGAAGTAGAGCCTCTAAATTACTAGCGTATGTTAAATTGCCATTTTGAAAAATATCTGCGAGAAATTGACTTTCAAACAAGACATGTTTGAATTGTCAATTTCGTCATTTATTAGCAAAAAACCCGTCGAAAATCGGACATTTAGAACTTTGTGACGTTATAATTACGTAATGCCTTGACCAATTGTTATGATCTTGAAGTCAATGGAAAGAGAAGACCCTACACTATACTATATATAGTATCAAACAATATAACTTTGGGTTCCCGATTTCAAAATCACAGGGGGTGATAACTACCCCTCCCCCCAAGTTCCCCTCAGGAAGACGTGTTACAAAAAAGGCTCAGGAAGACAAGGGTGATGCTCACAATATACTAGCATCCAGCTCGACGCTAAAGGAGCCACTTATTATTTCAACTGGCCAGTATCTAGAAACAATTCACACGTTAGATACGTCTTGACAAGTATGTAATTAGCTTTACAACTCTATCTATATCTATAGAATGGTACCTTATTAATTTTAAACTGATATATTTTTTTCTACAACATACTAAAAGCCTGCCAAATGATAGTGATTTAATAGAAAATATAAATCAAATCATATAGCGGCTTATTCAATTTCAAAATTATCCCCTCGCTGTGATAAGTTTTGGATGTATCGTTCACGCACAATCTGAAATCAAAGCAAAATACGTTAATCTAAATTTTTAAAAGTCATGACATTTAATTCATGGCTATATTTCTATTAGTAATTGACATCAATAATTTACAAAACTCTAAAAATATTCAGGAAAAGGTCTTGTGGCACAATATTTTAGTTAGGGTATTACCTTAAGTAGTTTTTACTAGCCTTCTTGTCCAAAAGTCAAATGTCAAATTGCTTACATAAAACGTTTCCGTGCTGGGCTGTGGCTGTATTTTTGCAATTAACTGTGTTTTTCTTTGTATTTCTTTTGTTTTTTCTGTCTGTATACTAAGTTGTTTGTTTGTTTGTATTAGCTGAAGGCGATGACTCTTTACCGAAATGTTAAAACTGATTCCGCACCATTTCTTGAACAGAGGCGATGATCATTTTGCAATGGTTGGAAAAGGATGACAATTTATGTATTCAGTATTTTCATCTCATCAGATACCATTAGTCTATCGACAATCAGAGCACTTCAATCTTCTACCAATCGAATTTGTTCATACATGTATATGGCTCCTTTAGTATAAGCACTACCCATATCTATGAGAAATTGTGACTCTTGCAAATATTAAGATATCCTTAAAAACATTTTTTGTATCTAAATGTAGATAAAGTCGATTATTTGCTTAATGAATTTTTTTCTGGAAATTCGCTCTTAATGCTCTTTGATCGCTGTAGAAAAGGCACATTTATTAATGCACCCAAGAATGAAAAAAAAAAACCCAAAAAAAAAAACATGTTAGCATATACAATCATAAATTCCAAAACCTCCATCGGAATAATAAACCATGACATTCAAATTATGAGAGTTGTTTTCAATGATTCATATAATATATATTCTTCCACAACATGTTGATACTTATGGATAATTAGCAATAAATAAGCATTTTATTATATATTTAAAACAAGATATCCTTATGCCAATATTAACATTTTAACATGTTTAAGGCATATTATCATTATGGATATGATACATATTTAAAAATTTACTATTGCCATGTCTGGGTTTCAAGAGTGTCAAATAATGGTTGACGTATAATCCCGTACGAACTTGGCTGGCACTCTTGTCACTTTTACACTACTCTTTGTTTTCTATATTTTCTTCCCTGTCAAGTCGATATAATCCTACTTTGTCAATATACATAGAGACAGGTCTCAAATTTGAGGAAAGGTGTATTAAAAAAAAACCTTGTAAAATGCTCGACAACTGTTTCTTACCCAGTGTAAGAGGTAAAGGCTATAACCTCAAAGGTTCATAAAACTGTACAGTTTGTCAAAAATGGTTCATCACGATTATCAAAAAGATTATCCCCAAGAGACAATCGTGCTCAAATACATTTATTTGCCATCAAATGATATCCAAAATATGCAAAAACGTAATAAAAAATAATGGTTCGCATGATACGAAGTGTAGTATTTTTATGTGCTGTTAATATTCTCAGAATTTGCTCTAACACGACTTGATTTATTAACCCTAAAAAAAATCCTGTAGTGAGGAATTTATAGGTACAACTGTTTCTTACCCAGTGTAAGAGGTAAAGGCTATAACCTCAAAGGTTCATAAAATTGTAGAGTTTGTCAAAAATGGTTCATCACGACTATCAAAAAGATTATCTCCAAGAGACAATCGTGTTCAAATAAATTTACCATTAAATGATATCCACAATATGCAAAAAACAATAATAGTTTGCATGATACGAAGTGTAGTATTTTTATGTGCTGTTAATATTCTTAGATTTGGTTCAAACACGACTTGACTTGATAACCTGTAGTGATATACATGTACAGGAGTCTTTTTTCTTGATAATATATATGGTTAATTAAATAACAAACAATTTATATGTAGGGAAAGCATATTAATTTCATAATTTCACAAATCTGCTAGGAAAATATTTTGATTATAAACAGGGTTGTTGTTGTTGTAATTTGTTTCAACGCTAGAACCAGTATAAGTATGTTTAGCAATAGCGAGTATTTTTAAGTTCCTTTGTGTTTATTACTAACATGCCGAAATGCTCCAACTAGACAGCAATCATGATATAGTACACAACCTTTTCTATTACGATAATGACATATTGCATACTATTAATAGTACAAGAGAAAAAATGTGTTTCTACAATAAACTGGTTGTCATTTTCTTATTTTCAAACACGAAGAATTGGTTTTTAGAAAATTGAATACTAGTAACAGTTTTGTTGAATGTAATTGTACTTGCTAAATGTACCTTTCATGTTGGATAGATGCAATAACGAACAAAGGAATGTTTTGTTCCTCAAACTAAAATGATACTAGACATAGAAGATTAAATGTTTGTGTACTGCTTGTCGAATTTCCTGTTTAATACCCTAATGGATGAACCTAATACTACTGAAAAATGCTGATGATTCCCATTTAGCTACTTCTTATCTTAGATACTATAGCAATATATACAATAGAAAAATGGTGTTTCTTGGGGAGGTTAATAAATAAGATATGCATATCTTAATGGATATTAATATAAAGTATTCTGTAAAAAGTCTTACCTCCTGGCAGCTTAGTTGTACATGCGTTCATACATATTATAGGCTTCTTACGATAATCGACACATTATGATTTTTTTTAATTAAAATATAAAACCACTTGCGGTATATACGTAAATATAAGTATTATTGTTCTCATATTGGTGAACAATCTTTATCTAAATAAAGCTTGGTATATTTGGGATGGGTTTTTTAAGTATTAAAGAAATAACTATGCCTTCAGGGGAATATAGATCATCTCACGAGCAAAGCAAATCCTATCATTTAACCCTGGTTAAACCCTTCCCATCACAGCTTGTCACCGATTGCAACAAAGTCTTTACATACTTTGGCCATATTGATAAAAGAATCCGGGGACCCTTTTACATAGGGTAGGGTACGTTGTTCGATAATAGGGGTGAAGGTCGCAAATATCTGCATACTTTGAAGCCTAAACTAACAGGACATGTTAGAATTATTGTTTCCTTGTATTTTTTGGCTGATGTTGCCCAAAATCAGATTTTGTTTAAATTGTCTCATAATCATAATACGCCTATTGCTGATTTTTTATCAATGGAAAGAGAGGATACTATTTTATACCACGGTTTACAGGGGGAGGGGTAGTATAGTAGAAAATAGCATAGCTGGACGAGAGTAACACTAAACTCTCAATAATTATTAAGCACTGCATTTGTTCAACGTTCTTTTAACCCAACTAGTTTCCAAACAAAAGACTTTTTCACTACTTTAAATAAATATGCACTATGATATTAGCAGTGAGGAATGCACTTTACGGAACATCATTGCTCTAAGACTTTTCATGTCATGTGATGTAATTATTACTAAATCAAAATGCTGAGCAAACACAGCATTGATATGACAAAAATCAAATGTACATTGTTCATTAATTGAAATAATCTAAAGAATATTTTCACTCACTCATCACACCAGTGCTCCTGAAAATGGGTATTGTGGGTTTAAAATATATACAAAGTAGTGCCACACTATAATCGTTCAAGAACATACCTTGAATCTAAGAAGCTTATAAGTGAAGCCTAAGTAGATACAAATCAATTTACGAGCATTATGGACACTGATGTATTATAATCACATTATAATCTTGATATACAGAATGTGGACTTTTGCGCGCAAGTAATGCTGATAAATGAGTCCTTTTGAATGTTGTTGTCCAAGCTAAATACTATAATTATTTAGAAGTGGGCAACAAATAAACAGTATAATTTGCAGAAATAGGTTGACCAAAAAATTCTAAAACCAAATGCTATGCATTGATATATCATGATATAGGGTGTGCAATAAGTGATTGGTAGAGGTAGAATGCATTCATATAGGTGCAAATTAGCTATTAATGCACCTTGTTTGAATATTTGCAGTGGATCTTATGTCATACTAGAAGTAGTGGACCTCTGTTTTTCCTGGACATTTTATCCCGTAATGGCATCTTTGACTGGATATCCCAATAGATTTCCCCTATGAAAGAGTAGCACTGTGGTGGCTTGTTCCTGATTATTGGCACTAAATAAGGTAAATAGCTTTCAGGGCTATGGTAAAAACAATCTTTATGTGGAGTGATAAAAAAGTTCAGTTCGAGGGAATTTTAAGAAGTATTGGTCAGTTTTTTATATGACTTTTAGTATAAAATTATGACGTTTGGAAATCACACACACAAAAAAGCCAGAAAACTTTTACAATTGTAAGAAACAATAGTTTTTGTTGTTATCTCTCAAAAATTTTATATTCAAAGTTTCCCCGAATCTCATTGTGTTGAAAGACTGTTTAAACTATATTTACTATTTCATTATTGATAACAATGATATCTCTTCAAATTTATCACCTGTTTGGTTTTCAATGGCAGTAATTAGTGAACAATCCTTTTTAAGCAACCCAAATGTATTGTAAAATGAATTAAGGTGCCCAATTCTCGGATGCATATCACCCTAGTTGGATTAACAAATTCCATCTGATTTTCACAAATCGGTCCAAATTGAAATGTGTGCTCCATTTTCAATTCGCTGTATCTCCGGACAGGAATGTCCAAATTGGTTGAAATAAAAATCACAATGAAGGGAAGAAGCTCTATTTTAATATCAATGGTGATTTGATAATAAAAAGCGCTCGCTAATTTTTTTCCATATTTTTTGTTTTCTAATCTTGCGTTTTTATTGGCACCAATAATAGGCATCCAAAATTGCAGTACAATAAAATCAATAGATCACGTATAAACTACTTTTGAATTAACTGGAGTCTGTACACCTAAAATAAGGTTAAACATTGTATGTAGCAATATACTAAATGAATAACCAGTAACAATATCAACCTTTTACCAAAAATATGCCAACCTCTGTTTTTAACAGCATGGAACATATCTTCAAGAAAGAAGGTAGCTCTAAATACTTATGAGTTTGAATTTTGGTCGGAAGCAGTTATGAAATCGTTGCTTCAATTCACCATTTGTCACGTGTTTCTCACGTATTTAATTGAGTAAGAGGAGTGAATGTATATATTTATACATAGTGCTTAAATATGAAAACAAAAAGCGTAGTATTCGATAAAATTATTAGAACTTAAGCACTACGTTAAATAAACAATTTTAATGAAAATGTTATTCCTTTTAAAACGCCTGATAAAGGTGCTATCTTAAAAAGCTTTAAAGCTTGCAAATCCACGCTCTATAATCATAGGTGGCTCACTCCCTTTTATACACTAGTTCCTTAGACACACACGCCAAGCAAATAAATTGAATCTGATCCAGCGAGTGAAACTTGGTTTGCTGTTTGCTTGTCCTCAATAAATACACACAGTATTTCGTCTTGCTGAGCAATAGAGTCAGATAACTGACAATGGTGTGCATGTTGAACTGTTGAATTCCATATCGACAAAGAATATTACAGAACTGTCTGGAGTGGAGCTGTTTATGTTATATGTTAACCGACCAATCCACTAAACATTTTTTGCTGTATGCTACGGATCTATAACATATGTGGAAATTATTGAATAATTGGAACACAGTATTTTCACCTGATCATTGAGCTTACCACTGCTTATTGTTAAAATGTTAGAACACTTCATCGGTGCATCTTTCTAACACTTATCTCTGGTCATATGGATTATCGCATGACCTCGATGACATTTTATTTGTGATATACCTAGTTGCTCAAGGACTCTCAAGCTTGGAAAAGGAGATGGGCACTAAAGGAAATAACCATTAGCGGAAGTATCCAAGCAAAGGTATTGTACATGCTTGTTGAACATATTTAGTTTTTATATTTTATTTTCTGTTGCATCTATAAAGTAAATAGACAATGATTGAGGATAGATGTATACGTTTCATTTGTGATAATATATCAATTGATCACAACTATTGCAATAATACCTAAATACGTTTTTATTACACGATATGTATTTAGTATAATTTGGTAATATTGTCCACGGTTTGTGAAGATTTAAATACTTATATTGTTTTATCGTATGTGTGATTAGCGCATCGTCTTGTTGTGAAAAAATACTTAACATAATTAAAATATTAAATTGGTCCATGTAATTACTCATACAAGCTCAATATCTCTTAGCAATGGAAGTGATTGGTGTTAAATTGACGTTTTTGTAATAGGCAGACCATTGGTCTATTCTAATTTTGTGCAAAAATAACAACAACAACAACATTTTTTTTTTCAAATATAACGAACATTTTTATTTCATCGTTTGGTAGACAAGATTATATATTCACTACCTCTACCACACTAATGAATACAATTGAAGATTACTTTTCCAATAATATTTGAAATTTGGTCATTTTAACTTGAGATTTGACAACCGATTCAACGCAAAAAAACAGTAATATAAAAGACCATCAATGCATATATAACTTATGGCTGTTCCGGGACTAAGTGATTTTTGGAAATAAGCTTTTATACCGTTACGTACACGTCAGTAAATATTTTATGAAGTATAATCATTATGTTCACAATTCTGAATTCTATATTGTCTTACACGTGATAATTTGCAAAGAAAAATCACAGTAATAAAATGAAACTTATTAGAGTAATGATTAACACCAAACTATTTCTCATCAAATTCCTCATGTAAGAGCGTAGTTAAAGAACCAGCAATAAACTTTGTAAACGTTTAATCAAGAGAAGTCAATTTAAATATAAAAAAGCCTCGTCTTGTGCTATGTTCAGCAAAAAGCAACCACGAATATGTTAACACTAACTTGATAAGTTAATGTGTGCGTTTATGCTTGATTTTGTAAATTGTAATCACTAATCAGTCTAGCAAAGAAGAGTTTACATATTCAGACCGGAAATCAACTAATAGTACCCGATGTATTTAAAACGTCAAGATTGACTTAATACATTCAATAGTGACAAATTTGTCACTTTTATGCACAAAAATGGTCTTTGGAATGCCAACATACAGATTTTTTTCACATATCAACCAATACGGCAGTAAAGTAAGCTCACACAAGAGCTGGATAAATGCTCCTTTGGTACTTTGCTTCTTCCTTGAGCAGTTAAATATACACGTTTTAACAGAATCGTTTTCAATAACAGTGGTTTTTTTTATAGTTTTTTGACACTTTATTTATAAGTGTTTTTATTTATTAAGAGTGCATTTAGATTGCAAAGATTTGAATATGCTATGTTCCAAATATTTTCCAAATATTGTATTGGATGAATCTATATATATATATAGTAGTTAATGTCGGCTATGGACACATTTATTTTAGATTTTATTTTAGCATCGTTCTGTATCTAAACAGATGTGTCCATCTTGCTATGTAAAAATCACATTCCGTTATTATTGTGAGTTTTAACTCACAATAATAACATCCATTCTTAAATTAATCAATCTATCTTAAAAGATAGATTGATTAAATTAATCAATCTATCTTAAAAGATAGATTGATTAATTTAAGAATGGATGTTTTATCATGCATCAAAGAATTAAATAATTATTTTTTATTTTTTATTTTAAAACATATATACAAAAGAAATCGGTTTGGGTTATATCACAATTTTCGTTAGAAATATCGGAACAAGTATAATGTATCGTGTATGTACAATGGCACCTTGTTTAAACGTTAACACTTGTCTATTAAAGGACTGGGGTTTAAACCGAGAAATGCATTCTACGGTATTAGCATTATGATGACCGAAAACCTATAGAAAATGGATTCAAAATGAATCAATAATTTCTTCCTGTGTTACGCGTCTTGTATATAATTGCAGTAGGACTTAAGGCTACGGTCCCTAAAAACGTCTCACTCGGCTGAATGTCATATTTACTGCAAGTTTTTACCTACTTACACCTACCAGAATATCACGATTTTTGGTGTACATATTAAAAAAAGTCTCTAGTTTATACATGGAACTTTACTAGTGATTTTAAGTCCATTATCAAGTTCAAAATGACGCCTAAAGACTACTTCGAAAAAGTTAACCCTTTTTCGCCGAAACCTCATAATTTCATGATGTTCGAACAGTTCGACTGGTTTCAAATTTTGACAGATTATAGGCTTGATACTTATTATTGAATTACAAACAATATTTTATAAATATGTGGAGTTGATTTTAAATGATAATGTAACAAACCCGCATTGTTTTGCCCGAAAATCCGGACGTTAATAACGACTCTGAGTTTGCCCTGTTTGAACTTTAAATTGCCTGTTTTACGTATCTACATTATCTACATTTTGTCTGTTTACATTCGCATAATTTACTTACAAATTGAGCGTTCCAATGAGGCAAAAATTGCAATTTTTATGTAAACAAAAGAAAAATACGGCATTCTAATATTTATGTTTTAGATTTTAGTTCACGATCTCAACGCTGCCTTGATAGCTCAGCGGTAGATCTCTCGCTTCGTAATGCATGACTAACCCCAGCCATAATCCATGGTTCGAGTCCCTGCAAAGGCAGTGAAAACTATTTATCTATTCATGATTAAAAAATATTTAGGATTCACATTTTCCTGAGTAGATGGATTCCCTTTACCCTGAAGTTAGTACTGTCTACAACATCAGCATTTTCACAAGAAAACTACAACAGTCATCAGTATCATGTTAACACATTATCGAAGCACAGAACAAAGGGGTTATTTGACGATATATATTCTATTCTATAGATAATTCTTACTCATTCAAAGAAATGCGAAACAGTTTCACTGGACTGAATCAAGTTGGTTTATTTATATCACAAAGACCTTTTGCAAGCTGGCAATTTTTTATAAAGCATCAATATTTTAACAATCTAAATGTGCCGTGAAAGTATGTTAACTTGCTGTGCCATTTCAGCAAATTTCACAAATGACTGAGTACCCTTACGTCTAATAACATTTAAGGCACGATTGAGTTTATGAAACGATTGTTTTATTCAAAATAAATAGCGTCAAAGCAATTAGCTGTGATATTTTAAGTTATTATTTCAAATAATGGATGAGATGATGACGCACTGTTTAAATAATTCACTTCATGCATTTGAATTGTCCTTGCAAATCCGATTTATTATTTTACAACACGTTTTTGTGCGTACCCGTAAAAGCATATTTCATTTATTGAAGCAATGAAACTAAGAAGCGAACATAAAATGTGTATATTGAACACAGATTTAGGTCAAACATAATATATTCTCTTTTATAAAGCAAAGTATTCTTAAAGTATAAACAGTTTACAATTAGCACAACGGAAATCAATTACGAATTTGAAATGATGTACAAAAATTAATTAGACATTATGAAACAATATACATGAATCGAGTACGGTAAAATATTAAGAATTTGTAATGGTAGACCATACGTATTATGACCTCTGTCATATTTTTTTTCAATTTTTAAAAATAAATTTGTTCACAGTTTTAAGTAAATCAATCTTTAATCCATTTTAAAAAGCAGCCGGCCACATATATTTTTTGTATCAACATTATACAAAGCTAAAATTTGCTTTAAAGATATAACCGTGAATGAATGGTGTTTCCCGTACATTGTTCTTTCTTATCTATAAGTGATACTTGGTCAGTGTTCTTTCGTCATTGAATATTATTTGATAAAACCCTTAAAATGTACCATTTATCATCACAATGAACGTTTTGTGGATATCGTTACAAAAGGGATAATGTGTATAGCATATTCTACGACCACAAACGTGTTCATTCTGTTCCAACAAAAAGACTGAAGCGTTAGCCAGATTAATTGATAAGGCCTCAAGAGATGTACATTAAGTGTATAAGGTTACACCTGAGGGACGTGGCAGATATAGAGTAACACATTCCAGTCGATAGTATTGCCAATCACGAGTATAGGTAGTTTACAGTCGGATAAGATATATACGATGAAACGTCTTTGATTCGTTTAGCTTTGGCATTCGAAGAGTAGATATTTTACTCAAATTTCGTGTATAACAGCTTACACGGTTATTAACCCTTATCTTCTCAAACTAAGCTATTTTTTGTAACACGTCCTCCGAAGGGAGGGGTGGGGGGATTATTGCAACCCCCCTTAAATTTTAGAACGGTACCCCCTATGAACTTGATTTTGCAATTAACAGATAGGTATGACCCTCTCCTATCCAACGATACCAAGATCATCAAAATCGGCCAAGGCGTTACGTAATAATGACGTCATAAAGAACTTTCGGATTGGAAAAAAATGCATTTTCTAAATAACGGATTTTTGTCCGTTTTTTTGCTAATTATGAAGGGAAATGATGATTCTAACATGTGTTGTAAGTTTGAGTCTTATAGCGTGCATATTTTTTTCAAAATGGTGACTTAAAAATGTCCGGGATTTCGCCAACCCCCTACACCCCGACTTTGACGGCCTACCCTAACCCCACCTTAGGTGGTACCCCCTAGTTTTTTCATCAAAATGATCGCAAAGGATGTAAAAGGTATTACCCAAATGCCGGGGGCCGGTTGCTTTTGTGTTTTTATGAAGCGCGGAAAAAACCTTAGGGGGTGCTACCCCCCCCCCCCCTTTCGGAGGATAAGGGTTAAAGCTAAATTGTAGTTTAAGCAGTAATAATCTGTTATAAGCGTAATCTAGAAATTGTAGACTTCAAAAGTAACATTTGATTTTAATTACATGTACAAAGATATTATTTAACCAAACTACATGTATTTCGACAATATTTGATTTAGAGTTGCAAGAGAAGAATATGCCCCTGATATTACACAGCGATAGATTTAAAAGAAGCTAAAAAGTATTTAAAGTAACAATATTGCTCTTTAAGCAATAACAAACCCGATGTAAAAGTAATCAAGGTCCTCTGAAATCAAACTCCGCCTTCCATATACTGACTATAACGGAATAAAGCATGAAACTAATGTTGCGTGAGAGTTTTATTTATGTACAAATAATGATCACTCATCATTTACTACTTCGATGAAAAGTCATGACAATATTTTTGGTTTTATTTCGGTGAAAATGAAACATTTGTCCCGCTACTACAACATTTCAGTGCACACCACTGATTTTGACTTGAATATTACCTGAAAAACCATTGCAAGATCCACTGAAATATGACAGGGTCATTTATGAGAGATTTTTACATTGTAGTGACATGGTGTTATATAAATATAACTTATGACAGCTACTGCAGATACGACTTTCTTTTAATTTTTAATGGATTCTTAATATATAGTTGTTACAGTCCCCTGATTTTGGCAAAAGTAAATATATAAAGACTTGTGTAAAATGTATAACATAATCTAGTATTGCTATGGCCTATTTGATAAGTCAAAAATAATATTTAATTGACCGAACTTATTCTAGTAAACATTGCAGTACAGGGGTTCACATAAAGGTCAAGTAGGTATATCCCCCATTGAGAACAAAGGATTACTAGGAAGTGGGATGTGCTATTAGTTACTAGAGCACAAAGAAGCTATTGTGTATTGTATGTAAACAAGTTTGTTTTGAATGAAGGGAATTTCCCAATTACTGTTGTAGAGTGGCCAAGATAATTCTAGACCATGTTGGCTACAGGGTTTACGGCACAAAATAGCCTGCCTATTCTTTTACATGTAAAAGTAAGGGCGCAAATCGTCATTTCTTAGCCAAATTATTGAATAGCTCCACTTCTCACCTTATTTTTCTACTAGAATATGATATATCTGATCAGATAAGATGCAATTTTAAAGGGGTTTATCGGCTTGATTTCGCGGGAGCCCATCCTGGAATGCTGCCTGCTAATTCCGCCATATTTGTTCAGTGCTTCCAGTACGTCTGAGGGTGGAATAAAAAGTAAAATTTTTAAAAGTTGGTCAAATCATGGAATATGTGCATTGTTTGTGATTGGATGCCAAGAAAATATTTTAGGAAAAATATTTATCCAAAAAATTGGACCAACCCAAGGTGATTTTCATTGTTTTTCACACTTATTTGTAGGAAATACCAACAGTGGTTTGTTCAGGCCTGAGTTTAAAACACTTACGGTTGGGCGATATTATTTTGTGAAGTACATCCTAGAATGAGGATGAAGTTTCTGGTGGATATAAATGAGTATAAAAGGAGATGGATTTGGATATTTGGGGTCAGTCAGCTTTGAAGTTAGCTATTACTTTCGTCAGCTATTGAAGTTATATCATTGAGATATTTTAGAGAAGATAAAGGAAGAGTGGATGGAGTTTTGGGAACTTTTTGGAGTACTTTATGCATAGCTGTTATAGTGGAGAAGTTTAGTCGCTGGATCGTGAATCGATTTTATATTAACTGTGGACAAGGAGTTTGAGATTGCAAGAAGACGAATTTTACATTGACTGATATTGAACACTATTCGGAAGGAGTTATCGGACATTTTGTACCGTTTTGGATCTGGATTTGTGGACATTTGCACAGATGTCATAAAGGACTTTACCGTGGAATATTATTAGCTAGCTTGTTCAACTCAGAAGCCACTCGTGAGTAAACTAAAACTGTAGATAAGACAATTACACTGTTAAACTGTTTGTATACTAAATAAAGTGTTTGTTTTGATATTTTGTTGACAAAATCCTGACGTACAGTGTATTTATTCTTGCTTTGCTTTTAGCTCGAACCTGAAAGGTTAATTCTGACCTTGATCCTTGTTTTGGGTCGTAACATAGTATATAACTAAAATCGATACTGTTTGATATTTTAAAAAGATATAAGTAAAAACAAAGAACTCACCATTTCAACTAATCTTTAATTTTAATCTAAAACAAAATGTTAAATCGCCTGGTGTTAATTATCTATGTTTATTGAGTTATCAGTATCATTCTGTGGTAATAGCCAATCAGTTTCATGAAAGCAAACTTTTTTCGAAAACAAGTACGTAAAGTGAGTGAAAAAGTAGTGGCAGACTAAGTTCCACTTAATTTTGCTGTCATAATACTGATCATTTACCCGGAAAAAGCGTCTCACGCGTTTCATTTATGGCATCAATTTGAATTGCTAGGGCTATCTGCAGTTGTGTTGACATTAACTTGACATTAACCCGACATCAGATTGTATCCCAAAGTATTATTACTTGACCGACAAGTGAAGCGTATTACTTTGTCTTCTCTGATGTAGACTATGAAACCAACAGTACGCTGTGTATTCCTAAGTGGTCTAATTATAGATTAATAACTGCGTATTACTTGACGCGAGTGAAATTGTACAACAATAATGCACCACCACCTGTTGAAGTTGGAGTTGTCCGCACTCATGAGGCGCAGAATAAAATTGCAAAGAAGTTAAACGGCATAATTATTTTAAAATGTGTTTGCTATTTCAATAAAACATAAAAAATATAACCATCCGTCGCCCAATGTTAATCATTGTAATTTAGATTTATATCTCTTTTAAAATGAAACACGTTACGCGTACGCATACATGGAATTGTACAACGGACTACGCGGTACGCAACGTGCAACTAGACGAGATTAAGGAATGCGTTTAAGTTATCTGTCCAATTAGATTTACAATTTCAACTTGTACTTAACGCAGAGTGTATGCATATTGGTTATCATTCGTCAATTTTGGCACCGGCATTCACATTAAGATTATCAATATACCAATATCACAATAAGATATTGGACCAATCGTGGCTTTGGTATTGCTTTGGTAACAATATTGATCAAACATCGAGGAAACATTAACATTAACCTTGGGGCCGATGGTCATTATAACAAGTATTTAACATATTGTGCCATTGTTCAGTTATTGGTTAACAGTCCCTGTAACTTATTGACTGTGAACAATCTCCTCATCTCCTTCCCTTTATATGGGGTTGTGTTGTCACCATCACTATGGCAATCTGTGTCCTGTACCCCAGAGTTATAATGCTAATGGGTGTAACGATTTACCTATAGATTCATGCGCCCATTACCTACACATAGAACAAACTATCCTAGACATCATCCACCATCACTGCATTAACATACTAAGAACATTACTGGACATAAGTCATTAACTGGTCATAATTTTTGTTTCACACAAAACCATTGGTAAAACCATACCAATTAGTATTCAACGTATCGTAACTCTAAATATATACACTTAAAACCCGCAAAGTTATATATTGCTGGAAAGCTTATTTTCAGAGGATTTCAGATTTACCTAAATAAGCCTAATTTTGAGGGATGGGTAAAAATTATACAGGGTGCAAAATAAAATAAAAGTGCATTTTGGTCAACCAACTTGGCATAATGAGATTTTGTTGGGGAAATGTGTATCCAGATGACACAAACATTACCTGATGGATGTAATGATGACCTTCCATAAAATAATACATTTGGTGACTAATTTCATTGTGGTCAAAATACTGAGGAAACTACTCATTAATTGTTGGGATATTTATCGGTCATAAATTTTTTCCTGTATACAATTCCTAAAAATTAATCACATATTTGGATTCTTCGTCAAATATCCTTTTGAAAAATGTATAACTTTAACCAACTACGTCGACTCGGTCCAAAGATATGCCGTTTTAAAGTTTTCTAGTGTAAATGCATGTTTTGTACAGTAATGTATAGAGAAAATTACCCACATATAAACCATTAAAAAACAACAAAATTTGGATGATATGTAAATATTCGATACATGCTTTAGCATTATACATATCTCATTGAAGTATATGCAAAAAATTATGATCCCAGCATTTTTATTTTTAACAATACATGTGTTTATAAATCATAACTTTCTTACACTTTTGCATGTAATCCTATGCGCGCCGCCTCCACCGTCGCCACCTCCACCCGATCCATCGTGTTCCCTAATTGCTTTTTTAAGTATAACTTCATTAATTAAAATCAAGGGATGTTCACTTACACATGAATAGAGTATAGATAGACCTTTTATATGATACCAAACTTTCCCAAATACGTCAAGAAGTTTTCGCAAAAATGCATGTTTTCTATCATTTTTAGGGTTAATATGTAACAGATCCATCATATTTGACTGACCTGTTTGTGACGTAAGGCCTACTATGAAACTTTGTGATTTCATGCTTAGCTACTGAAAATGTGTTCAAAAGAACATATTAAAACCAATATCAATAATGCTTTATTTGTTTGTGTGTTTTTTTAATCTTCATACGCATTATCGCCTTGATAAGTTATAGTTACACACTGAAAATTGTGTTTCATCACTTGACAAACAATAAGTTGTCATGAAAATGGTCTAGTATGACAAACTATAAATTGTCGTGGAATTCGTCATACTAGTATTGAACGACGAATTACAATTAGACATGAAAAACGGTCTAGTATGACGACTTTCTCATGACAATTAGTCATGCTGAAAAATTAGT
>JXSR01S025743.1:7914-25445 GCA_000969725.1 Ophiothrix spiculata
CTCATTTTTAGAATTTGTCAGTGTTTTTCCTCGTTTTTGTACAGTATGTTCCTCTTTTTTCAAAAGAAGTCACTCCTGATAAACAGTGCCACCAATAATGGGCATTTTGCTATAAATGAACACTGTTTAATGGTGATCAAACAGCGGTGAGCTACAAGTTTAGTCTTTATTGTTTGGTGTTTATGATGGAAAAGTTTGTACCTTGTCATTTAAGCAAATGAAAAGACCAATCCATTCCAGGAATCCATTGCCTTTGGATTCATAGGTCAATCTTGGAGGGGGGGGGGGGGGCAAGTGGGCTATACATTTTTTAGTCATCTAATTCTAACCTTTGCTTTGTCTCTTTCAGCATGTTACTTGTACGTCTTATCAAGTTCTTTTTTCTGGTGATGATAATCATACACTTTTTTGCTAGTATTTGGTACACGATAGCTTGTCCTCTTGGTAGATGTTATAACGGCACATGGGCTGACAATATAGGTGAGTGTGGCAAAATAAATGTGACCATTCACCATGAATCTCCAGTAAAGTAGAGTTAAAGTCAACATTTTTCATTTTGAGATACGGGCAAAATACATTTCAAAGTTGTATTCTGACAAAATTAATATTTTTGAATATTTGAAATGTTCATGCTTTTCTTAAACTATTTGTGGGCTCTACATTTTGAGTAAATGGCATCTTAAGTAAAAATAATGTGAAAAAGTCAAGTTTCGTTTTTTGACATAAAACGCCTTTATGCGTAAGTGTTTACCTGTACTTAAAGTTTTGAAGGTCAACTTTGCAGGGAGGTGCAATTATTCATGGTTAATTGATTGCATGTTGCAATATACACTGTAGTAATCAGTATCTTTGAAATTGATTTGCAGCTAATTTTTATTGCAATATGTTCAGTGGACTGCTTTGGATTTCGATCTCTAAATGAATAATGGAGAAAGAAATTGAGACATATTATATATCATTCAAAAGCTGAGATTAAAGAGAATTAAAATAGATCATAAACTCAATTTTGAAGTTTGCGACTTTCCTCTCATTTTGCCAGAGCACCCCTCATTTGCAAAATTCAATCTTTCATTTCTCCACAAAAATATTTGAAAAGCATCATTTTATAGGTGAAGTTGAATTGGAAATGTACTCAAAATAAAAACTTTAAAGATTTCTTTGTTATACATATTCTGATTTGTGATGCTTCAAAGAATTGTAACTCCACTTTTAAAATTATAATGATTGATTGCCCTTATACATTTGTATATAATAATCTGTTCACTGACTATGTTATTTTAAATGTTATTTTCTCATTGTGTATACAATTTGTAAATATTTATGTTATCTAGACCTTTTGGGAGACCAGTACTTATGTATTGAAAGAGTTATATCCAGAATAAAGAAAGATTAAACAAACACTTTTGGGTGTTACAAGAGTCTGAAGCAAGTATCAGTTAAGAGCTGAAAATATGTTCTATTTAGACAATAATAACTGTGCACCATTTTTTTGATGTGTGAATTCTGAGGTGATTGTTTTGGACCGAGGTATTTTTCTGAGGGAGCGCAGCTCCTGAAGAAAAATACCTTGGTCCAAAACAATCACCGACAAATTCACACAATGACCGATAAATAGATGGTGCAAAGTTATTATTGTCATTAATAACCATTCTTTCAACATTTTTAATGCCTTTTATGGGTTATTTTATGAAGAAATACTTTAATAAACTTATTTCTTACTGAAAGGTTTGCTTATCCCTTAAAGAGAATTTTGATCAGTCCAGGCATGACGATCTTCGCTTGATTGGTGTTTTATGAGAAAACGAATTCAGCGCTAATGACATCACATACGGGGTCATTATAAGAAGTCATTGTTACCTGATAATGGCCGTGCAGTAGTTTGCGTTAAAGTAGAAATAATCTTATTAGATTGTATCGTGCTTTTACTCAGGTTATTAATTGAATATGAAATACTGTAAACAAAATTAATCAGGGTCTGACTTTACTGGTGGTTTGTAGTGGATGGTCACAAATAAAAATGATGATGATGATGATGATAATATTTAAGGACGATCACGGTGATAAGTTAATCCTACCTGTAGATTTTGTTTAGTTTTTGCCAATTAATAGATACGAGTCTAAACTTCAAAATTCAGCAATAAAAAATGGGGGTCACCGACCATCTAAGCGCGCTATGACGTCATTTTCCTTTTAATTGACGATAACTTGAAAACTCGAGCGTTAGGTTAATTAACATAATTAACTTTTCGACATTCCCGGCGATGAAAATTGTTTTTTTAGATTTTACCCCATGTAATTTCATCTCTAGCTATCTTTGAAAACAGTCGGTGACCCCATATTTTTTTTTCTTAATTTGACATCCTCTTGACATTCACAATTGACCAGCAAAATATTAAAATATTCTACAGTTAAGATATATTTGAAAAATCAGCATTTTGTGGTATAGGAAATCACACGTAAAAAGTTTTATCACTGGAGGCTCGTTAGCTCGGGAGCACTCGTAGCTACTTGTTACTATTTCGCTCCATTTTCAGCGCTTACCGGGAAGACAATGCGTAAAAAAATAGAGCGCTTGTTACGTTTTGCATATTAGGCGCCAATCTTACGCTTAGATAACAGGCGTGCGTTTTTTCAAAATCTTCCCGCCACTGACCAACAACTGATTCTGTAACGCTGCCATCTGTTGGTGAAAATAAACACCGCGATCGTCTTTAAGGGTACTTACCATAATTCTGCATGGTAATGGAAACTTATTTGAATCAAAGACTTGAAAAAATCAAACAATCCATGGACACAGCATCATCAAATGCTCATTCTCAATGATAGGGTTTGGTATGTGAGTTTATAAAGCTGAATTCATACTCAAAACGCAATGCGTTGCGTTTCAAATAATTTTCACCGCAAACGGCACCGCAAATGAATTCACATTCAAAACGCAAACGGACTGCGGCAGCCGGTGACATGAAAACGCAATGGAAAGTTGAGCTTTCCTCAACTCGGTTTGCGGTGACGCATTCGGTGTTGCGTTTTGATATCGATTGATTGGAACTCCTCAAATCTTTACTGCACATGCTCGGTGTGTCGTGCGTTTGCGTTTGCGTCGAGTCTGAATTCAGCTTAACTTGGAGATTATGTGTGCATACTATCTGCCCTGAGGCTCACAGTGGTGGATAAAGCCTGACAATGTTGCATTAGGTATTTATACATGCTGCAAGGTTGTTCATAACGAATCAATAATGATGCATCCGCACAGTTTTGTCGCGCAAGGGTGGCTTCAGCCACTCAAATATGATAAAAATACGCTGACACATCGGTTTCAGAGTTGTTGATTACTGGTACTCTTTAGCATGTTTTAATAACTTTCAACAACAAATATCATCCAGAAAACTTCTGTTTAAAGAATGGAATTAAATGTTAAATGCATGTTTTCAATTTAACAGATATGTATCTTCATAAGATATTTAGCAGAATCTGAAGCAAAATGCTGTATTTTGAATGTTTTTTGCTTTGCCGTTTTTAAACGGTTTCCAAGCACCATGCCGTGCACATACTCAACACGTGATGAACAGTGCGCCAACTTATTGACCGCATAAATACACATCCATTAACACTGTGCCATGCTAATTTTAATATCAAATATGTGTTCATTACAAATCAACAACAGTACGCTACTGTATAAGGAAATACTGTGCGTTGTTGAATCATAAATGAAGGAGCGATAGTATGGATTGTCTCCCATTCATTGGTTAATTGATCACTGTACTCTAGCAACAGAATGGTAACTGAGAATACCGCTATCAAGCCAGTCAAGCATTGTTCCTTAATTGCTTACGCACAATTTGACGGAAAAATGTAAGATGCGTATTGCGTTGTAGTCAAGTAATAATAGTGCGCAACTGAATGCAGAGCGGGGTCGCTACGCACTCGCGCAGCGTTGGTCCAGGTATGGCACCCGACCGCGTGCCACAATCCCCTGACTTAGCTTAATTTTTAGGGTTTTGTATCTGTTCTTTCATTAATCTATGATAAAATCCTACTAACCCTAACAGTGCATGCAACTCCTGATCATGAAATTACATGTTTTTTGTCCAAAATTTTCTTATAAATCCTAAAACTGGTTTTATAGTGTCTGTTGTGGCGGTGGCATGAACAGCGTAAATTTTAAGTGCGCAAACTCAACCTTGTTGGAAAATTTTGTGGCAAGTACAACAAGCCGATATATTAATCACCTTGACATGATCGCAGCATACTCCTTGATCACAACAGCTTAAAACTGAATACGCCAGTGTAAGAAAACCCAACCTCCAATAGCTCCCTTCTGTAAAATATAAATCCATACAAATCTCTGAAAATGCTTTCAAATCAGTAAAAAGCATTTCCATGTTTATCCCAATCATAGTGTCACATTTGACCTTGTAGTTTACTTTTTTAGACATTGTTAGATAATTTTTCTAGTGTATAGTTGCATCAGGGAGCTCATGTAGTTGGGGTTTTCTTGTACTGGCTGTTTAAATTATAGGAACTAAGTACTATAACAATTATCTAACAATGTCTAAAAAAAGTCAACTGCAAGATCAAATGTGACCCCATGATTAGGAATTTGACATGGAAATGCTATTTTAGTGATGTGAAAGCATTTTCAGAAATAATTGAGGACCCTAGAAGTAAAAAGGGGTTAAGTCAGAAAATCTTGAAAATTGAGTTGTGTCAATTTCCTGCTACAGAATTCTCATTTCTACATTTTGTACAAGTTTTGTAGTAATTTGATGATCGGAGCATGTGTAAGAGTCACTGCGAGACAACACAAATGATATGATGTTTGTGCCATTTCTCAGTCTGTACTCTATGTGACTTAACCCTCTTCTGGTTCTAGGGTCCTTAATTTGTATGCATTTATATTTTTTAAGTATAATTAACAGAAGGGAGCTATGGGAGTTGGGGTTTTCTTACACTGGCGTATTCAATTACAAATTAGTTGCCGTCTGCTAAAGCTACTAGCTGCAACCAGAACATCTACTCTGGAGCCACCCTAGGTGATTAATAAACCTAATAGTATCCACCTAATCGATTGGGACAGGATGGACATTGAATGTGTAATTATCAATTTGTCCATTTATTTTTACCTAGGTTACTTAGACGATGGAGAAAGCTCATCAGAGAATCTGGATAATATTGCAATCTTCAACAGATACTGTGATTGTCTGTACTGGTGTGTGGCTACACTCACGTCTACTGGTTATGGTGACATCCATGCGCATTCTCTTCTAGAAATGAGTAAGTATATTAATATCCTAATCAAATGTTGAATCATCGTCAGCTTTATACTTTGATCAACACTAAATAGGCGGGAATTATGAAGCTTTTCTTCATCCGCAAGCAGACTCATAATCCCAGTTGCACGCGCACAGTAGATAATGATGCTCGAGTCATATATGCAACGCGCGCTGCGTCTCCTGCAGTTATGCTGTGTCCAGCTACGCACACGCTTATCTGTATCAATTCACGATGTGAAGAGGCCCGCCTATATGGTGTTGATCAAAGTATAGACAAGGGCAAGGTTGTTTCGTCAAATAATGGAACAACGCAAAGCACTGCCATCATTCAGATTATGTCCTTATATTTCAAATCAATTTCTTTGACCCAGGCAACATTGGAGAACAGTTTTGAGAAAAATTGGAATTTAAAGAAGCATGATCCAATCGATTCAACTTTTCTTTCAAACTTTCAAAAAATTTTAATACCAAAATTTAGCTCATGTTTTTCTCATAAGCTGCGTGAATTTTCACAGCTGAGCTAAGTTCCCTTTTGGAGGTATATTTAAATGTGTCTAATTATGGTAACCATAACTAATCTTACAAAGTAATGCATGAGCGAATCGAAACGGTTTGAGCGATTTTGCTGAAATTTTAACCTTTAACCTCTTTTGTGGTCATCTTTCATATGACCCTGAAATGTTTAGTGCATAGACCTAGCAGCTGTCTAACTGGTCAACGCTATTAGGCAAATAAAGGCAAAAGTACTTTGACATGAGGGTGGGGAGGGGGACGAAAGAGGGACGACGGGGATGGGGCATGCAATATTATGAGATGCACCATGTGCCCTCAACAGAACTTTCAGAAAGTCAATAATACCTAAGAAAATAAAGAATTTGCCAACAAAGAAGTGATGATAACAAATTCTGAACATATGATAAGATATTTTGTGCATTTTCTTGTCTCTCACCGTGCAGTTTTTGCCAGTTTTGTTATGGTGCTTGGCCAGTTACTTTTTGGTTCCGTTTTGGGTAACATTGCCTCCACGTTGGCTAATGCAGAGGCAGGCAGGGTCAGCTACGAAGAGAGACTAATAGCAGTCAAGGTGAGCAACAACTTTTCCATATTTCACTAACATCTTCTCACTTTTAACCATCATGGACGAGTATATCACAAATTTTACTATGATCTCGTCCAAATATGGCACAAAATAAAATCATGTGATATCAAGAATTTAGGATGACTTCCATTTGCGATGTTTTTTTTGTGGATGCTCGTAAGCACTCGCAAGATATTCATCGCAAACAAAATCATCACAAATGCTTTACAAAGATTTTTTTCATTGCAAAATCTTAGTGAAATTGTTTTTGAGAAATCCATTGCAAATTTGAGATGATGTCTCGCTTTTGGGATAAAGTTGGGCATTTGCGATGGATTTAGACTTTGATGAAATAGGCCCCAGATGAGGTTATACCATAGATTTAGAGTGGAGATGGCAGATGTGCTGCTATTTTTATATGGACATGGAGATCAAATCGGGTTTTTGCCAATGGTGCATATCGTCTTGTCATAATGCGAGAATATTGAAAACAGCCACATACACTTGCATACACTTTGGTGAATCATTCGTGTAAAGTAGGGGAGCTTGTGTGGTCTAGTGGAACAGTGCAGGACTCGCGAATCATGAGGTCTTGAGTTCAAGCCCCGCTACGGCTAATGAGTTATGTCCTTGGGCAAGACTTTTAATCTCAATTGCTTCGTTGACCGGAGCGATATTGTGGAGATGTTATGGGGAATATTACAATCAAAGTGCAGATTGAGTGTGCACCTGGCCAGTAGCACCTCAAATTAATGCGAACTGATTGTGACGATTTCCTGACGGCATCGTAATAGGCAGCAGCATTCTGAGAATTTGTTCACAAATTTAGTAGCGCATACAAAAGCTTTCCATTATCATTATTAAAGTAGTATCTGCATGGTTTGTCTGTAGGCACAAGAGAATTGTGGTGCCTAGAGTTGGCTTAGGCGGGGAACTGAGTAGACCCAAACACCCCCAATTTGAATGTAGTATCTCCACTCTATATCTATGGGTTGTACTTCAAGCTCATAGTTGTTTTGTGACATGTATATTTCTGTATATGTTTTGTTTTTAAAAAAGCTCTTGATTTTTACTGAACTTTTACAAGTAATGTGGGTTGGATCTACACTGCAGGTCAAATGTACACTGTCGGCAGAATGTATTTCCGCATAATTAAAAACGTTCAAAAAACTTTTTTTTTTCCTTTCTTTTTTTTAAATGTAAAACGACCTATAATCATCAAAGATTCATGCTTGTATAGGTGACTTTATTCTACATATATTTTGTCCTTGAGCAATGTGCTCCTCTCCACCCAGGTGTCAAAAATGGGTACCGGCATTCTTCAATGCTGGGAAGGTAACAGACTCGCAGGGAAGGAGGTGTGACGATCCCCTCACCGCAAATATAACAAATTGTCTGGCCCAAACGTTTCGTAAGAGAGATGGGCACTCCGACCTGTGATATACAGGATGTCTCCTTTACCTTTTTTTTACTATTGTCAGAATGAAAGAGCAGTCAATATTTTGTTTATATATCAATAACGTTTTGAGAGGGCAAAAGTAACAGACTATTGACTGGCTTAAATCAAGCTAATCGATATATACTTTTACAGACATGTAAACATAACAATTGTAGTTGCTTTGTATTAGCTTTGCTTTGAGACTATATTATATACTATTTTCCAAGACTGAAGGTAGAGGGAAATAGTATGATAGTCTCAAGATCTCAGAGGGATAATATACAAATATTTACTGCTCATGAGGGCAATGGTGCAAAATATCTACCCGAGGTGACTGAGGGGCTAGCTTGTGTATACTTGTGCAATGGTAGACCCACGGTCTCCAGTCAACGAGGGTAGATATTTTGCACCATTGCTCGAATAAAGAGCAGTAAATATTTGTTTTATATACCGTATGAAAATATTCTTGCCATTTGATAACTTGCGTATACTCACTTGATAAAAGTTAGCTTGTGTATACTGAGTTATGCTTACCGTGGATGCTTAGCCTAGCTTAGCCCTCGCTAAATGCAACCAACGCTTGAGGATTTCCGACTTGTTCCAAATGATTCAAGAGCAACATCGTCTAAAAAACACTATATCATGCATCTAATTCTAATTCATCCAGCAATTGTTTCAATTCCTCCAACTGGTCAAACTTGTTCATTTCATGAAACTATAGACCTATAGCAAGACAAACATGACAATTCAGATGGGAATTCAGAAGGTAAACAAACCTTCTTGGACCACCGGTGCTCGGGCGTGTATGTGTGTAAAAAATCTGATATCGCCCTGAAGTGATGTCACGCCAGGGCAATATCATGTTTTTATTGTCAAAAAATGTACGGCTATGATGTCAAACAGGAAATATACCAAATATTTTTAACAGTCTAAAGCAACCAATCAAATGACAAGAATGTTTTCATGCGGTATATAATAGTTTTAACTATTGCCAGAATGAAATGTTTTATATTGATTTTGTTTTGAAAGGACAATAGTAACAAACTATTGACTGGCTCAAATTAAGCCAATCAGTATATACAGGGTGTCCCAATAAAAATGCATCACTTTTGTTTTTGATTATATCTCAGAAACCAATATATCAAAATTAACTTTTTTCATTAATAATAAGTATAGTTTAGTCTTTCATCGGTGAAATTTTGAGCAAAATCTGTCGAGCCGTTCTTGAGAAAATTAGAATTTTGTAAGACGACCCAATTTTACCCCATTCCAATGGGGTTTACCACAGTAACTCATATTTGCAACAATTTATTGATCTGAAATGACTATGTCATCAACTCTGAATGAAAAACTCATTTCATTTATGAACACCTTTTCATGAGAGTTACTACAAAACAACAACAACAACAACCACAACAGTAACGACAACAATAACAACAGCTACTGAAAATTTAGAATTTGAATAAACCTGATTTAAACTTGAAAGCTTGTCTGATCACACTCGACTCCCTTCATCATCCGGGACTTAGAACGTCGCATTGGACCAGGAACATGGTGATAATTAACACAAAGGTGGACATGTAAAAAGCAAGAGGTACTTGAAATTTACTGTACCAATTTTATTGAACACCAGCTATCATAGACTAACAGACATTCCAATTTTCACGAGGAAGTGGGTAGCTGCTTTGTTATTTTGATTCGAATATGTTGACAATGTTATAGTTTTAACACATGTAAGAGAAGAAACAGTCATAAAGATGGTCTTTTTTATGTAAAAAAGCTGAAAACGCAAAAGATTTCCGAACTAGACTTTCCATTTAAGGAAATATCTGCCATGGTTTCTTGAGAAACCGTTAGCTTGTGTTTTTTTTCTTTTTATTTAACACTGCAAAATAGCAAAACCTACACATTGAATTACGGTGCCACTTGCAGTGCTGAAAAAGATATTAAAATCATGTTTTAGCTTCTATGCAATATTTTGTGAACTTTTTGTGCCTGCTTTGCAAATTTAGAATAAATTGATCAATAGTGACCAAAGATGTGATATGATAGACATGAATTACTATGGTAAACCCATTGGAATGGAGAAAAATTGAGTCTTCTTACAAAATTCCTGTTTTCTCAAGAACGGTTCGACCGACTTTGCTCAAAATTTCCTCGATGGTAGACTAAACTATACTAATTGTTATTATGAAAACAGTTTTCATTTTTATTAATCGGTTTCTGAGATATGACCAAAAATAAAAGTGATGCATTTTTATTGGGACACCCTGTATGCTATACTCTAGTAAAATGCCACCTTTGTGTGTATACAGCATTGGATGATTTATTGACAAGGGTCAAAATGGTTAAACAAATAATTTTGTATTGCTTTTACAGAATCAAATGAAAGACATGCAACTTGACAGTAAATTAAAGAACTCAGTGGTCAACTACTTTGATTACCTTTGGATGCGAAACAAGTAAGTTTTTTGTCACTTTTGGTTTGCACACCACATAAGCTTCCCATTGACTTAATGAACAAAATGGCTTTTAAGAGACGCTCAATAAATCAAATATGAAGCGACTGGTTGCTTCAACCCCATGTTTTCTTCATCAATTAAGATCCCTTCTACCAAGTTCAACGAGTTGGATAATACGAAATTAAAAGTAGCATTAACGGCTCAAATAATATTTTAGGTGATTCTCCTGAACTAAGAAAAACTTTGCATGGCAGATCGTGTATAGTCACATTAGAATTAAATATTTTGATTCTTATCTTATAATTTCTTCTATTTCCTTGATTTTCAGGGGTGTTGACCAGCACACACTTTTCAGGGATGCACCATTTTGTATGCAGACTGAACTGGCCCTCAATGTTAATGGTGATAATCTAAGAAAGGTAACACTGAAAACATTGGCAAAACTCTACTCTGTAAACCTTGAAGTATGCAACAAGCGATCAGACTCTATTATTTTTATTTTGCAAATTCAATAAGTGTGAATTTTTAACACTGAAAATCACAATGAAAATCAGAGAGTAACTCTGAAAATCCATGAAAATGGCCTAGAACAAAGGATTTGAGTAACCCTGAAAATTTTTCAGTGGTGTTTCAGAGCATTTCAGTGTATTTTCACTGCTTTCCAACTCAAGTATAATGAGTATTGATCTCTGGCTAAAATTACCATAACAATTATCCAGGGTAACATATATGGCAAGTACTTAGAATAATAATAACAGTACACACTTGAATTTCAGTGTGATTAGCATTGTTTTCAGTGTGATTACCAGCCAGATAAAGGCCCGGATAAAGGATTCAGACATGTTTCAGTACAATTTCAGTGTGATTAGCAGCCAGGTTTATCAACTTGGTTATGTTGGTATTTGCATACTTGAATAACAAAAGAACTTTTCAGTGATATTTTCAGTGCTCATTTTCTTTGTTTACATCTCAGCCTGTATTTTCATGGATTTTCAGTGGTAAATAAATTTTCAGTATGATTTTCACTGTTATAATATCATAGTGATATCTGTTACGAGATCCATATAGCATATCCCTTATATTCTACAACATTGTGAACTGGTGTTTTTATTTTGTGTAAGAGACCAACAATGATTGATTAGGATTGATTAAGACAGGGGTGTGAGAGTTCAGCTTTTTAGCTGATTTCAACTTTTTTTTATGCCTTCAAAAGAGTCATAATTTCAGCTTTTTCTTTCATTTTCAGCCTGTTTTGAGCATTTTGTCACTATTTTCAGCTTTTTTTATCACCTGGCTTTCACACCCCTGTTAAGACCAAATTACTGCATATTAATATTTTCGTACATAAATCATTCATGATTTTGGTTTGTTTTTTTTAAATTAATTATGTTGCTACCACATGGGCAAACCTTGAATATAAGTTTATTTGAATATTCAGCAAAATTAAGTATGTCGTTTTGATTTGGATAATACATACCAATTTATTTCCTTTGTATGCTTATATTGGTTTTAGTGATGAATCGGCTGCTTGTTGCATACTTCCAAGATTTATAGAGTATAGACTTTACCAGGGGATTTAAAACACTTGATGTGATCCTATATATTTTTTTAAAGTATAGACTCTCTTGACTGACTTCCATCAGTTGGCACATCAAAGCTTTTGTCAGATGGAAATTGGTACTCATGCTCATCATAAAAAACAGTATAAAGATTCTGATTTTGGACCTCAAAGTCATTAAAAAAAGGGATAGTTTTCAGCATAATTTATACCAATTAGGGTTATGAATTTAAGGCACCTCCTTCAGTAAGGATCACATGGTATCACTGTCTAAATGCATGTGTTAAAGACTATCTAATACATGCTTTGAATAAATTTTGAACTCTCCATAAAGCTTGAATATGTACACACAAAGATGGTTTTCTTTTTTCTCGGAAATGCTGTATTGGTTTATTACTAGTGATATCATCTGAATTGTGCTTAATGCTAACAGGTATGAAAAAAACAGGAAAATTATAAAAAACATGAAAACACTGCAAAATAGGAAAAATAAATGACAACACAGAAATTTGGCCACAAAAAAAAAAAGAATTCCTGTTTAAACAGGACAATGCTCATGCCTGTGATAAGCCATGATTTCAACTATTTTTACATATTATTTTACAGGTTCCACTCTTTCAAGAAGCTGGTGAGAGCTTCTTCCGTTCCATCTCTCTCATGTTGAAACAAGTGTTGTTTATGCCAAATGATTACATCGTAAGACAAGGGGATGTTGCCAGTGAGATGTACTTTATACATAGAGGAATTGTAAGTAGATGTGGAATTAAATGAGGCTGCATAAATTGATTGTTTGCTTTTCATCTAGAGGATTTTTATGAATTGGTGAGGGAGGGAGTTTCTTTTTGACCCCGCTGTAAAATTAGCATTGTTACTTGTTTTTAGTATTTTCCAAATGATTAAAGATAGCTACTTGAAAAAATATAGCTAAGAATGTCAACTACATATAGCGAAAAAATCGTATCAATACCGTTTCTAGATTTTTGCAGGTGCTCTTTTAACCGCAGTAAAGTTTGGCACACAGGAAATGGTCAAGATATTTGCAAAATTGTTAAAGGTTGCTCAAGTACAGTGAATTAAAAAGGTCATTTTATGGCCATATAGTATCACACTATACAGTGATTTTTTTTATTCATAAGAATGAACATACAAAAAAACTGACCCAATATGAAAAAAATGGTCATTCACAAGCACAACAATAATAGGAACAAATAGCCACTTTTTTTTTGTTCAAAACAAATCAAAATGAACGGCCAGAACTAGGGAGTTCTGGGCTTTTGACAGCAAGTCGAGTTATTCCCTGAATTGATGAGAGACAATTCTCTCGCAGATCCTCATTACTGATTTACTGATAATTTGACATCCAATTCCTTTTTTTTTTTTCTTTCAATAAGGCTGAGGTGATGGAGGAACATGACCCAACACAGACGGAAGTTTCCGAAGTCCTCAGAGAAGGCGATTTCTTTGACGATATTCACATTGTGTACCATCTCCCTCGTAGAACCTCTGTGCGTGCCTGCAAACACGTGGATGTGCTCTCCCTCTCCGTGGCCGATCTGAAGATAGTGCTGTTGCAGTTTCCGCAGGTCGAATCGCAAATCAAACGTCTAGGACAGGAACTATTTGGCGAATATGCCGCTTCTAAGAATGTGCACGAGCAATTCCCGCCGAGGTCTACAACTGTGTAGTTACAATGTGTAATATATCGTGATAGGCTAGGGCTTTCTCCAAAGATTTCAATTTAACAAAAAAAGAGAAGAAAAAAAGTTTTTATAATATAAATATGTCATGATGTAAAAAAAATTTGATAAGTCTATGATGTGTGCAAGCATTTATTTCCATTGTTTATGTGCCAGATGATGTTTGCATGTTTTAAGATAGGGACAATTTCAGCATTTGCTTCCTTTAAGGGGACCCTGCACTGATTCTTCAAATGATGCAAATTATGTGGTGGGAGGACTTTTGTCAGCAACATGCTAAAAATGTAACAAAAGGCAAGGTTTCAACTTAAGGCAGATGAATATACAAGAGAATAGTTACCTAACACTTATGAAGCATTGTAAATAGTTACAAAGCTTTGTGTGCCCAAAAAAGACAGTGCTCACCCAATGTCTGTTTTTCCCGGTTCAGACCGGGGTTGATAATCAAGTGTGAACAGGAAATAACCTTAAAAAATTGATCCGGATAGATTTTTTTGGACCAAGTGAAGTGCTGGTTGAAGTCTGAAATTACCCACCCCTTGATGCAAATACTATCAATGCGGATCAATTATTCAACCCACTTCCTGGGTCTAACCCAGATTGACTCAGGTCCCGGGTTAACATCCATAATGTGAATATGCATTAACGGTCTAGCAAGCTTTGTAACTTCTAATTGACATAGAATTGTAAGCACTTTGTAATATTTTCATAATTTTTCACAATTAAAGTGTGTATTTCACTAATGGTTACAAGAATACACTGTGATTAACGGGGCTTCATAACTCGATCTAGGTCCTATAAGTCTGTATGATTGTACAGGTAGGAACTAAAAGGTAGCTATATTTTATTTTGTTTGTTTATTTAAAATCCAACGAATGTGACATAGATATATCTGTTAGTTTGCCATTTGAAATCTTTATTGTGTATATTTTAAAAATATGGAACAGAATTATTGTCTATGCAGTGACTATTAAATATAGCAATGTAAATTTGATTATTATAACTTCTAAATTATTTGTTTGTGCTTATTTATGTTTTTATTGTTATGTTTTAATCTCTACTTTGTTATCAATCTCCTTTTAACAAAATATTATTTAAAATGTTCCATATAAGGTGACAATCTCTCACGCTGTATAGTAAAGGATATAAACAAATTGTCGCCAATTGTTATTTATTATCTTTCCAGCTGTTCATACAAAGTCATATTGTATATATTTAAAATATATGATTTTAATCTGGTGAACAAAGTTCACAACTTATATATGTACATTATATATAGTGTATAAAATTTACTATAAACAAAAGATTTTGTGGGCTCTCCAGCGTGAGTTGTTTCTCTGCTATGTAGTGATTATTGCAGCTGGTAGGCCATTTTCCAATTTTGTCAGATAATTATGGTTGTGAATTATTCTCTAACATGTTGTGATTGTGACATGTGATAGTCTTTGTTGTGACTTGGCCGTCATGTATACAATTTGTACCTAGTGGCATATGATGGTCATGACTGTCATGTTATCACATGTCAAGCTGTCATGTTATATGACCATCACATTTCACATGCAATGTTGCAGGTGATCGGTCATGATCAAGAGTTGACATACTATGACATGGAAAGCCAACATGTTTGTGAAAGGTGATATAGTCATGATCATGAATTAAAGACCTTATATGTGACGTTCATGGTAATTAGTTAAATTGTCATATATAATTATGCATGTGACTTGATAGTCATCAACTGTCATGTTACAATTATGCATGTGACATGATAGTCATGATCATGAGTGAAACTGTCATGTTGTGACAGTTGTGGTTTTGACTTCAGCTTATTATGTTGAAATTAGGAATATGATGTGACATTCCTCTTCAGCTGCAATGTTGCAATCTGCTGTCATTTTCCAATCATGCGTTAACTCTATTTCACATGTATACACCCTGTCAAAAACAAAGCAAGGCAGCCTCTTGTAGTTTCCTGAAATATTTATGAAATGCATTTTGCAATTCGCTATGAGATCAAGACAGCATATTAATATCAATTCAAAACAATCTGTTTAAATGTTGTGATCATGTGTGTCCAACTTTAACATAGTGGCTTTATGCATGTTTCAATGGTCCTAAACAATGTTCCCTACTAAAGTTTTTAAGCTTGCACCAAATCCACCGAACTAAAGGTGCCTGCGCCAAAATCACAAGCCAGGTTGAAAATTGGCCAAATAAGCAAACATTTTTCAGAATCCTGTTGCACCAATGGCGCAGCATTCGGCCTTAGCAGAAACACTGGTCCTAAGATATGTACACATGTGTGTTACAAACCTGCGATGTGAAGTAGTGTACCCATGTGACACATCAGTGTCCATGTGATGCCCATGTGACACTCATCGGTGTCCATGTGATGCCCATGTGACATTCATTAAGAGTCCATGTGATGCCCATGTGACACTCATCGGTGTCCATGTGATGCCCATGTGACATTCATTAAGAGTCCATGTGATGCCCATGTGACACTCATCGGTGTCCATGTGATGCCCATGTGACATTCATTAAGAGTCCATGTGATGCCCATGTGACACTCATCGGTGTCCATGTGATGCCCATGTGACATTCTTAAGAGTCCATGTGATGCCAATGTACCATTAATAAAGTGTCCATGTGATGCCCACGTGACATTCATTAAGAGTCCATGTGATGCCAATGTACCATCATCGGTGTCCATGTGATGCCCATGTGACATTCTTAAGAGTCCATGTGATGCCAATGTACCATTAATAAAGTGTCCATGTGATGCCCACGTGACATTCATTAAGAGTCCATGTGATGCCAATGTACCATTAGTAAAGTGTCCATGTGATGCCCACGTGACATTCATTCAGAGTCCATGTGATGCCAATGTACCAATAATAAAGTGTTTTGCCTTTGTAAGCTTTGTCCAAATGGTGCTTTGGAGAAAAAAAAATGTTGCAAATTACAACCACTGTTATCTGATTTGTATGTTCCAACTTTTCATTTCTTATATAT
This sequence comes from Ophiothrix spiculata, assembly GCA_000969725.1. Classification (NCBI taxonomy): domain Eukaryota; kingdom Metazoa; phylum Echinodermata; class Ophiuroidea; order Amphilepidida; family Ophiotrichidae; genus Ophiothrix; species Ophiothrix spiculata. Next base: position 24,433 of record JXSR01S025743.1, read on the forward strand.
TCCATTTTGAAATGTACCTAATAAGAAATAAGACAGCTTTTTATCTGTTCAAAACTTTTGACTATTTTCTGTGTTAGATAATACAATATAGGTACTTACTAGAAATCAAATCGCAGTGGGTATCGCATAGGGTCTGTTACTATACAACTGTAATTTACGGTCGTAAAGCTGTACAGAAATTAAGATTTGCCATTTTGATGAAATTCACGCCATGGATAAAAATATGTGATCTCGCATGTGTGCTTAATTGTGAACACAGTGTTTATAAGTATGTGTGCTTTTATTATGAATGTATGATATGAGAGGTGAGCCTTGTGAAAATATCACATGGGTTGCATTTGAATATGCATTGTAAAACGTTTCTTAAGAGGCTTAATGTTCAAACAATTTTATTATAGCGTTGTATTCCGGCTTAAAAACTACATGTTTACATTTTCAGCTATTAAATTTGATACAATTTATAGACAAGGTAGATTTTACAAAGTAGTAAAATTTGATGCAATTTATAGCCATATGGTAGATTATACAAAGTAGTGAAATTGTAAAAACTTTTGACACAAAAAATATTTCTTTATTTGCACGTATTACTCAAAGGGTGCCAGTCATTTTCTGTGACTATCCTGTAATGTTTATGTTAATGCCATGTGATGTTCATGGTGTGCAAACGTGTTGACCATGTATATTGCATATTATGTGATGAGCACATGTGATTTTCAAACGAAACATGTCCAGGTTTTTCTTATGAGATGTTCATGGTGTGCACATGTGATTACCATGTATACTCAGATGTTATTGACATGTTATATTCATTGTTTTTACATGTAATTATCTGATACATGTTGATGTTATTACCATGTGATGTTCATGGTGTGGACATGTGATTCCATGTATAACTGCATGCTAATGTCATGTGATATGTTTTTACATGTAATTATTTAACTGATACATGTGCATGTTATTACCATGTGATGTTCATGGTGTGCACATGTGATTACCATGTATACCTGCATATC
>JXSR01S025744.1:1212-13819 GCA_000969725.1 Ophiothrix spiculata
ATTGGAATTATATTACTAGATTATAAGATAACAAAGACTTGTTACACAAAATATTTCGTAGCTCAAAAAGAACTATAATTTGACCTTACTTACTATTATTACATACGGACTTGTATAGCATTGTATGGGTATTGTATCCCTACGTTTTGATATATTTTCTTTATAGCATTTTAAGATATCAAAGACAAAGAAAAAGATGAATCAAAAAATACAAGAAAGTTTTATTTTCTATTAAGAAATGACGGAATCAGTTGTGATTTAAAAAAAAATACCCTGAATAGCCTCTGTTACTAATATTTGGTACTTCTATATCAAACATGTATTTTCTACTTCTACGCTAATAACGCAGAACAATTTTGAATCACAAACTGCGCTATTTTGAATCACAAACTAGTCTTTATTGCATGTTAATGATAAATAATCAGTTTTGAGGGGACATCTTTAATAACGATATGGTCTATTCATTTTTTATTAAAGTTTGATTGAATCACCCCCCCCCCCCACAACAACAACAAAAAAAAACCTTGAACAATCGGTTGTTTGGTTGTGAGGTTATGAACCACATACTATCGTCTGAAAAACCTATTTTGTACTCGTATTAATACCGCATATAACTTTTAAAACATTCTTAACTGTACTATTTTATGATCCAAAAGAACACAAATTCAGTGTTTACTGAATAATTCTGAATTAGAATGCATTTTCATTGTGGACTTAAACGTGCTTTCTGCACTCAAATTGGGGTTAGTGTAAAAATAGACACCTCAAAAGATGTGTTTAAAAATATTTTGGAATAAAAAGGTTACTACTATGTTCTATCACCTGGAGTACCATAAAACAACTAATAACTTAATTTAGCCAAATGCCGACTTAGGTTCTTTTTTCGCTCAGGTCATCAATAATACTGACTTTTCAAGAACATCCGTGAGTTTTTAAAACACCTGGTATGCTATATTTACTAACACTAATGAAAATTAAGCAAACTTTTATTCTCTATTTCGACAACTAGTATTTGGGTATAGCAATATTTAGTTTATTCATGTTAAAATCTCTATTTCTCAATTCTCATAAAATCATGATTTTGTTTAAAAGCTGCTGTGTTAAATTCTGAACACGAAATACATTTTTCAGAGTATATGACCACTTATTCTACGTCAATATAAGTTCTGACGTTAGAAAAAATAGATGCTTTTAATTGTTTTATTTTTAATTTTATCAAACAGGATATATCGATCAAATCGAATGTGTTGGGAAATTCCTATGCTATAAATGTTCAGCACTCTTGGAACCAAACTCAACTTGTTTAATTGGAGGCGTGAGGGAATTTGAGGAGTGTACTGATGACTGCTTTGTAAGTTTCAGTAGATGATATATTATATTGTATTTGTAGTACACAGGCCTGTAGCCAGGATTTTTTCAAGGGGGTGCGGATTTTTGAAAACAGGACCTCTTGGAGGAAAATTTTCGTTTTGGTCAACCCTAAACTAATTTTAGTGGTTTTGACAAAGTGACAATAAATTTTATAGCAGTTTTCCAAGCATTTATTTAAGTATTTTATTTAAAAAAAAAACTACCTACATTTACGTGTTTCGGTGCTTTTAAGTGTTTTTTTGGTGGTCATTTAGGTAATTTTTGTGGACCTTTTTTTTGTACATTGTCAACTTCTTTTGGGGTGTGTGGTTGCGACGCCCCCACCACACCCCCCTGGCTACGGGCTTGGTAGTGCATGAATATTGTTCAGTGCAGGATAATTTATAGTCAATACAGAAAAATCTGTAGTTCGATCTTCCTTTTTTAATAGTTGCTTAAACAATACAATCATAATGATAAAGATTACAGTATGTATATGCAGTGGTGGAAAAACCCACATGATAGTCTACCCATGGTTGCACAACCCCGGGTGAACCCTGGGTTGTCTTCCTCTTAGGTTTTTATAGTAGAACATACTATTACCAGTAGTGCAAAGCAGGTAAATCATAATGTACACAGTTGTTTTATAGCAGGCTGTACAATATTTACCCTGGGTGATCTTTACTAGCTCGATTGACAACCCGAGGTTGTTAATGAAATTCATTTGTCAACCCAGGGTCATCATAGCCAGTTGCATTAAAAAAAAAATAAGTTATTAGTGAAGTTAACTTGTCAACCAGCATAATATGTGGTTTATAGCGTGTTCAACGTGTTCAACCTTGGTGATCTTTATTCACATAATTGACAATTCGAAGTTGTTATTGAATTTAAAGGGTAATCATAGTTGAGAGCATTTCTGGGTTCCCACACAGTCAATATCATATTAGATGAATCACTTCTCTGAATAACGATCATCGCAACACCAAGCCTACCAACCACACAAAGGCATCGGAATGATGACATTGACAACAAATCAAAATCAGCTTATGTCGTATTATCTTTCTCCATATACACATAAATACATATAAATCTACACAGCTGACTGTCCGCTATTGTATTTTTGACCTACACTCCCTGCCAAATATCAAACGGGTGCTGCTGTCCACCCTGGTGATCTTCACTTCCGTACTTACCAACATGAAGTTGTTAGTGAAGTTCATTTGTCAACCCAGGGTAATCATAGTCAGTTAATATATATTATTAAGCCTAGATATACTTAATAGTAGTTTAATGTAGTATGTTCTACGTTTAGAGTCCACGCACTAAACGTAGGGTTGTTCAAAAGATCATGCGGGTATTTCCACCGCTGCATATGTAAAATGTTGTATATATAGTACAATAGAGCCAACACGGATGGTTGTAAAACAACTTCTCTTCTCTTTCTCTTTTACAAATAATTTCGACATTACTTTCATCTTCATGTTTACATACAGGGTGTTCCAATATACATTGTGCCTGGGAATAGAGCTGATTTTCTCAGAAGTTTTTCGGACTAGCTTCTGAAAACTTATATCACTTTAAAGACCAAGCCTTTGTTAACACTGTTGTAAATTTAAAGAAAATCCATGAATGCAAACCAGTGATATCGTTAATTTTGTCAGCATGTATCATTTTTCTTCTGCACAAGAAGAATCCTATTTAGTGAAGAATTAAAACAAAATGTTGAAATATCTACGCATCATTGACGCTTGATTAATTTGAAATGAAGTATGACGAAGACGTGAAGCACAAGCCTTATGGCAACGAAGAGGAATGTTGTGTCGTTAGAGACATGGAAAGCAGAGAAGGTGTATCATCCATCTAGGAAAACAAATTGAAGGACATACAGGTCGCTAATGACCAGAACGGACTTAAATTGAGCATGTGAAGAAAAGATACACATTAATAACTTTAAGACCTGTCAAAAAAATGAAAACAATATTGGCTACATGTATACCAACATATCTTGTTATCAATTTATACGATTTATAAGCACATAACACAATTTTGGGAAGCAAAGTTGCCAACCAACTTATCTTGTAAGAAGACTTCCTAGGGTTTGTGCAATTTTTAAGCAGTTTTCTATCTTTACCTAACTCTAATTATGAATGAGTTGTTGCGTGTGATGTGAAATAAGTCGACGTTCTGTTAATTTGGTGAATTTATTGAAGAATATAAGGTAAGGTACACGGTGACTGTTTTCAATATAATTACTCAAGCGTCAAAGGTTTGTATGAAGCCTTTCGAAGTTCTTTGATAACATTCTTAACTGCTGGATTCCACATTGTCCAGAAGGAAAATGATACAAGCTGACAAAATCAATCATATTTCTGGTTTGCATCGATGGATTTTCTTGAAATTTTCAACAATGATAGACACAGGCATGAACCTCAAAGTAATATGTGTTTTGAAAAGATAGTCATACACACCTCTGAGAAAATCTGCTCTATTTTCATGCACAATGTTTAATGGGACACCCTGTATGTAATAAAGAAAAAACAATTAAGAGTTTTAAATACGGATCTAAGAGTTTTGAGTTTTGATTACAATACAGTATGGTTTGATATTATTTACTTGCTGCGCATTTTATATACTGTATAGCAATAAAACTTATATGTACTCTTACGGTTGATGATGAAATTCTCGTTTAAATAAGACCAATCACAGATGTTCGATTTTAAAGAAATGACATAACTAGTATACTACTTATGTAATTTCGTTTAAATCGAACATATCTAATGTATTACTAGTAACAACCTACAATGCCCGTTGTCATTAAAACTTTGTTTATGAAAGCAACTCACAAGAGATGATACAATCTGTCTATATTATTTGATGCGACAAACCACAAGATTGTATCATTTTTCATAATAGTTTCAGCTTATAACACTATAATGTACAATGATCTTTCTTATACAGGTTGAAATATACACTGCAGCTGGGTTAAGAATCCGAATCACCAGAGGATGTTCCGAAGAAAAATGCACTCCAATGGATGCATGTCAGTTGAAATCACGAACTGGTAAATGCAAATCGTGTTGTCAGGGGAATTATTGCAATGTTGAATTTCCAGACGTAGATCGCGCTTTTAGCGGGAAAACTTCTAATCAATTCATAATCATAGGCATTTCAATTCTGTCTCTGATTTTTATACTATACAGATAGCTAGTATATGCATTGATACTTTTGACAATACAGAATTAGGGATGATTTGTGAGAAAATGTTTTTATGAACTGAAGAATACGTTACTTTGGACATTCATAATGAACAGTATTAGTTGGGAATTTCGCTCATCATAGCTTTGATCTTTATTCTTCGATGCAGTCAGCAGATACATGAATTGCACTTCGATAATACAGGATATTTAAAGAACATGATACGGCAAAAAGTTATTAGGAGTTACAAGAACATTTAGATGTGGACAGCATGCAGTATTATTGGCCGACCAATTGTAACCATGAGCATTTTGATTAAAATAGTTGTGATTTCAAAGCTTGGATATAATGTATCATGGTGTGCTGTGAGAGTGCTAAATATCAAAAAATTAACTCTTGCAACCGCAATGCTGTTAAATACGCCGAGTTATTGAAAACAACAAGATTATGCAACATGTCTTTATTAATCATAGAGGCTTCCACATAACTATATAAATCACATTGCTAATTTGTTGAACAAACAATTAGTAAGATGGCTTTACGTAAGAAAAGAGTTTTTCAATGTTTTTTAACAAAAATAAAAACAGTAATATGCATAGAATCATAGAACTTGCACAACCATTTCAGCTAATTCCTATTCCTATGTATGTCCATTGAACAAAATTGTAGATAACCAACGTGTTTATGGGTAACAGTGCGAATGTAGCAGCATTTTTATGTATCTTTATATGGTATCGTCACTGTTTATGGAGGATATATAGTATTTTAAAGATTTTTCAATTTGTTCAAATGATTTATACTATGCAAAATCTTTATATTTCAGTATCACAAACAATTCATTCCATATTTGAAGGATCCAAGTGTGGGAAAATATTGAAATACTATTGAATATTGAATATATTGAATTTTAATGATCACACATTGGATAACATACGTCGAATATTTACATGTGCATTGGTTTTTCAATATGTTTGAAAATGGGTTAGCTGTGACTCACCCAATTCATAATGTATTGAAATGCATCTCTCCTTGTTTCCTTGGGCAAGAAACTTTACTCTACTTGCTCCGTAGTTCGGAAGTCACGTAAAGCCGTTGGTCCCCTGTACGAATAGACTCCTTCATGTGGTATGCATTTCATGCAAGTACTGTGTATCATTGATTGATTGGTTGATCTCGTCTTGTCAGAATGATGCATAGCTTTAGCAATCTACAAGTGCTAAATACATACCGTATATAATCATGATAATAAAATGTTTATAATGCATAATGTTTTACCTCGAACTACAAGTGCTTTAAAGGGGATGAATATTCAGCAATTGACTACTTTCCTATTCGCGCTGAAAGTGTCGTATATCCGGACATTTTTACTCAATCGACTATACAGTGTGTCCCAGAATGAAGTTATCAAGATTTCAACACCACACAATTCAAAAACCAATTTATTCCAGATAATGAAACTTGGTGACAATCATACTTGATGTCTTGACATACTGTGGTGCAAAAATAAAGAAAAGAAAATCCATGCATTAGTTTTCTGAGAGTGAGCATTTGAAGCTCCACAGAGGTTTGGACACTTTTCCCAGTTTGGGTAAGTTGCAAAATTTCCACGGCGATTTGCAGCATAACCATGTAACGAATAACGCCATTATTACAGACATTATCATGATAATATTTCTTCAATTATAAGTGTCTTTGTTTTCAAGATTATTTCACCTAAATCTGGTTTCTTTTTATATGTAAAAATCGCTTAATATATTTTATTACGTAATCGTTCAGGAAAATCATTTAGCGGGTCATTTGAAAGCACGCTGGTACCCTGGTAGCAGTGGTTGAATGAATATGGTAATTCAAAGCAAAAATAACACTTCATTTGTCGATGGAGAAAAGAGTATCATGATTGACCAATACCGGGAAAGTGCAGGTATCATTGAAACAATTAATGGAAATATTTATTTAACAATTCCAGGAGCCAGATATCCTCATCGCACGAGTAGCCTATCTTAAAAATGTCACAAAATGTTTAGCTCTTGGTATCAAATGACAGAAGGGAACTGTAAAAATGAAGCGTTTGGACGCCAAGGTAGAAGCCGGGTTAACATTCAACTAAACCTTTACTAAGACTGCAAGGCACCATCAAGTAGAATCAACATGTGAAACAAAACAGAAATGTTGGTAAAGATGACATCCTTGCTCGCATACTTCCGCTGCAAATTACAGCTAGATTTTTATGACCTCTCCAAACTGGGAAAAGTGTCCAAATTCCTCTGGAGCTTTAAACGCTCACTTCTAGAAAATTAAAAAATTCATTTTTGTACCAAAGCAAGTGGAGACATTAAGCATGATTGTCAATAACTTTCGTCGTCTAGGATAATTTAGTTTTTGAATTATGTGGTATTGAAATCTTGATAACTTCATTCTTGGACACACTGTATTAATACGTTGTGCACACGACATCATCTGCGCACAACGTAATATATGGTCGGTTGCGCAGCAATGCCCGTATTTGCGGTACTTTTAATATGCATTATGGGACATACGAAAGTGGTCTATTTCTAACCATGGGAATCTTGTTCTGATCTTTTATTTCATGTTTATTAAAAGTTAAATTTCTTGGTTGCAAAACCGAATTACATACAACTGTACGACATAACATAGAAATATAAACGAATTTGTAAGGTCAAAAGATATTGATACAATAATACGGTACTACCAATAAAAGGTATTCTAAAGAGGTAAAGACAAATATACAAAAGAGTTTAAATAACCCTAGTACTATAAGAAGCTTGCTCATAGGTTCGACATCTAAAAATTCTTGGTGTCACAGGTTCGACATCTTGGTGTCACTGCACAATTTCCTACCATTGCTCTTAGTAGAAGGAGGTACAATGTATTAGCTTATATGTATGCTTTATTTGGGAAAGTCCTTCGGCAGAGTTCTGAAAATGATTTCCCGTCAGAAAAGGAGTTTAACATATCGCGGAGATAATGCGAATGAGATAGAATGCATATTCCTTACCAAGGACAATTATATACACCTTGCCGAAGTTGTACCAAGGTATTGCACTGTAAAACTGTTAAAAATGAATTCTAAACATTATTCTAATAATAGATATAGCCTTCCTTATAGATAGATGCAACATATGTGGAAATCAAGATAATTTACAGTATGTGACAATGTATTAAATGCCTTGTTTTGAATCATGTTTTGAATTGTATTAAATTATTTATTGAAATGTGAGATCGAGTCAACATCCGAACAGTTGTTGGATTATTGGGTGTAAAATGAATACATTAAACTGATAATGTACTCTGACATGTTTCTATGACTATGTTTGAAAGGTTTTTTTTGTTAATTTAATGTCATGTGAAATTTCCTGAGAGTATAAGGGGCTATCAATAATTCCAATATGAAAAGTGTGCTTAAAAATGAAAATAATAATAAGAAAAACGATTATATGATGTTTTGTTATGTTGTGTTATGTTATGTTATGTTATGTTATGTTATGTTATGTTATGTTATGTTATGTTGTCTTATCTTATCTTAACTTATCTTATCTTATCTTATCTTAATATACATTAATTCGGAAATAATGTTGGTAACAAGAACAGTGCCTCAATACCAACTAACACGTCCTCATTAATTATGCGTTGTACTGTATAAATAAGACACTCAATGAGGCCTCAAAATGTCTCTCGTAAATATATACATCAATGCTTTCAAATCGGACATGCATTAGAGCTGGTCATTCTTTATACATAAAAGACATAATTTACAAGTCTGAGGTAAATTGTACAAACATACAAGGTAAAGAAAGTATATTAAAATGACAACAAGATAAGATACGATAAAAACAAATAAGAGAAATTTAATATACAGGGTAGAAATAAATATAAAATACATGTAGAATGTTCATACTCAATACAAAGGTTGCGCAAACTATTGTTCGGTCAAACCGAACGGAAAACTGGACAACGCCATTCAAAATGTGCATCCATGCATTGAATGTCTCGTAAGCCATAACGCGTATACAGCCATGTTTCCACTGTTTCATATTGCAATGAACGATTAGATCATTTAATTTATTCATGATTATATCATATTTGAATGAAACTTGTGTCATTCAAAATTTACAGGCATCTAAATTAATGTTCACTCATAATGTACAATGACTTTTTCTATTCAATGTTGCATATTTGCACAGATATCTAGCGATTAATTTGGAGCTTTTGCATACGTGAATTGAACTTTTCTGATTTCCCATTCACTTGCGTGTTTAAAACTCTCGTCCAAAACATGAGATTGCGCAAGGGGTAATCGATGAAATTGAACCGTTTACACGTACACACCTAATGGAATTTATGAAGAAACACGATGAAAAGGCGGTATTTGAACGATTGATTTCGTATGAAATGGAAAAAACACAAGGTTCAAATTGGTTAGATAGAAATAGTAAAGCTCCTTCTAGTGTTTATATCTTAAAACACTGTAAAATAATCAGTTACGTTGCCCTCTATTGACAAGTGTCAAAAAGAGTTAGAGGCTTGAGCGATGGATGGATAGGGGGCGGAATGTCTCACAATTACATTCTTTACCATGTTTATTCATAATCATTGATTCATCGACTTGTTTTTCACATAATTAACAAAAGAATAGCATATCTACGTTTTTATATATACCGTAATTCAGTACGGTACATTAATACGTTAAATTTTAGCGCTCTCGTTCTCGTATACGAAAACGCAAAAGGAATTTGCGCAACCTGTCTAATAACTAAACTAGAACCACGAGGTGATTTCAGTGATGACTCTGCGTTAATTATGTATTGTCCTTTGTGAAACATTGACCTATTTCCCGCAAATAAAAGTTATTTGAACTCACACTTATAATTGCATGGTTTTCACCATGCACAGCAGTCTTGAGTGAGTTACAGTTAACATTTTTTATGTTGATTAAAAAATTTCAGTTTCTGAATATATACGGAATCATATTATATCATTGTTTTACTTGTACGTAATTTTTGTTTTTGTGTTTTTGAGCATTCCCCTGAAAAAAGGGGAGTTTGTCGTAGTTTGGTGTTGTTTTTAATACTGCTGGATTAAATAATAATCAAAAAGAACATAATTTTACCAATACCTGCATTCCCTGTCTGTATCCTTTATGTGTATGGCATTCGATGCCTGAATGATACTAGCAGTCTTGCCAAGTCCTAGTTACTTGCTAATTTAGAATGGTTTTGTGAAATTGGGCCCTGATTTCTGAAGTTCTCTTATAGGATCCATCGTTGTGGGCCAATTGTGTCTAGTTTAAACTTGCTCACGAAAGTTTCCTCCGATCACTTCGGTTTATCCGACCTTGAAGAATGTAGGCGTCCAGAGTTTTTATTAGCATCAGACATGATTTAGCAATTGTTCATTCAACATGTTAACATTACTAAACAAAGTGAACAATTTTGTTCTTATATACCTTCTAAGCTAAACCACCTCAATGCACATGGAGAATCACAGTATCATATAATGATGTATAATGCGTGAAGGAGTAAAAATTCTAGCTAAATATAAAAGTAATTTTAGTAATGTAACCTGCTGAATAAAAAATGGCAAGTATTAAGAGCAGATAGTTCGTTACCGGTATGCAAGTGGTTAATGGTAATGTCTTGGAACCGCCGTATCAATCTTCATTAATTATGCATTGTGATGTGAACAAGACCTGTTTCATACAAAGAGGCCGCAGACCTTTTTCCTGATATACCACTTAGTGGTGTTTGTTTAGTTGTACATTAGAAACGGTTTCATCAAGAATAATATCAGTCATATTTTATATTTATGACTTTGATATGATCACGTTTGTTTGCCTTGTAACAATAGTACCTCTTTTGGCCTGATATTGTTACTGCTTTATATGTCTCACAGCGAATAATGTTATAAGGTTTATACTGTTCATGGCTGTTATTTTAGCCTCACTTCAGATATTCATATATGCGGTTGTGAATGTCACCGTGAAATATTATGAAGTTTGTTATAAACCCCTATCAAAATAAATCTTAACTGTCAATCTCCTTTTCTGAACATTAAGAATATATGTACTTCAATGCTGAGCGCTAAAAGACTTCAAGGAGTTTTCTTTTTATTTAGCTATTATCTAATTGTTTTATGATAATTGTTCATGCCATCATTCGTTTCAATGGCCTTGAGCTAGAACAAGAATGGACAAATCCTTTTTCATATATTTAGATTATCTTAAGATAAAACAGAAAGATAAAGCACCTATGTCAAGGGAAATATAAGGAAAATAAATTGAAATTTCACGTTTTCTCCCAGTACCTTGTATGTTAATATTCATGTCCAATTACTTCTCCTACTTTGTGTTTATAAGATTAGTCAAGATGTTTTCAAATAAAACATTTAGCTATCATGTACCATAATACCAATATAATTATTATGTATAGTAGTAATATCCATTTACAAGTCTTAGCCTCCAGTGTTTTGTTTAATAACAAAATGAGGATACTCCAAATTACGAGATATACATCTAGAAACAACGCCAGTGTAATTATTTGAAAATTTAGGAGCAATGCAGCATTATCCATAAATAGGAACCGATACGGGATGGAAAAGCGTGCATCCAAACTGGCTTATGAATTATTTACTAATTCAATGAATTACAAATGATGAACAACTCATGCAAGTGGAGTTGATGATGATCCGGCCGATATCAAGACAGTTGAATTCCTCCGAGGGCTGATAGATATCTTGACGCGCTAGATTAATGGTGCAATTTATGAGAGTTTGATATTCGTTGTGGAAATGAAATGTTGGAAAATTTTGTTTAGTAAATTTGTGTAAAATATGTCTCACGTTATCTTTGACCAATCTTTGAGAAATATTTTCCTGTGGATTGTAACATTGGTAAAGGGACTATTGATGACTTCCAAATCTTGCTAAATGCTTATGGACAGAGGTAAGATATTCGCATATTTGAAATTTTGATCACGTTACTCATGTTACTTGCCTGATTGCTCTGTGTGTAGTTTAACAATGGAATGACTGCTGTACTTTTTACGATTAGATTGTAGTTAGTGCTTGTCGGTAGATTTTGATCTTTTCAAATAAATATTGTTATTATGTTTTATCGTATCTTAATTATCAAATTCTATTTTTCTAGGATCTACTACAATAACACTGTTACTTGTGTGTTTGCTAGATGGAATTTACCTTCGTATTGGATTTATCATAACAAGAAGTCACCCAATGCTGTAAGAAAGATTTCACCACCTGTAGCCAAATATTCCATTGTCAAAACCTTTTAATATGTATAATTCTGCGTTAATATGCCTAAGTAGTAAACCTCTGTTACACTACAACCTACTTTACGAGATGAGAATTACCATTTGACATATAAACATCCGACAAATTCCGATGATGCAGCAAGACTTTAGAGACAGTCCCCAGTAATTGGTATTATGACGTATATTTCTTCTCTGACAAGGGTTTTGCCTGCTTTGTTTGTGTATGGTTAATTATGTGTGTGTGTGGATGTGGGGTGGGTGTGGGGATGGGGATGTGTGTGTGTGTGGGGGGGTGTTTTGCTACACGTTTGACGCAAATTTTAAAAATTGTAGCCCAAATGCTCAACACGACTCATTTTGTTCCCGTTTGCAGATATTAACGCATACATCTCAGTTCTCAGTGCTTTCTTGTAACCAATGACAGCAACGAAAAGACTTCGTCGATGATCATGGAGCAAAGATTGTTTATATTGCTACCCATCCTAATGTTTTTATTAGGTAAGTAAAGCAAGTGTTTAGTTATTAAAATCATCGAAATATTAACATTTAACCATTTAATGACAATGTGCATATACCCAATTGTAACATCACTTCGACATCCAGAGCATTATAATAAACATTTTCTTTGAAACAAAATCCGACGGACCAATGAAATGACTATAGATATAAAATTACATTTCTTACTGGAACTTTGACAAAGAAATCAAATGAAGAAGCGTCTTTTGATCTATTTTTCACTTTTACACATACTTTATGTGCATTTTTAAATGTTGAAT
>JXSR01S025747.1:11254-27422 GCA_000969725.1 Ophiothrix spiculata
CGGCTGTATTGTTTAACAGCCCTGCTTATTGGTCAAAAGAAATATCCAGCCATTTATTGAACGAATCACAGATTCTGTAATAAAACCTACAATACCTAATTTTCGAGCGACATCTACGGTTGTATTGTTTAACAGCCCTGCTTATTGGTCAAAAGAAATATCCAGCCATTCATTGAACGAATCGCAGATTCTATAATTAAACCTACGATAACATAAAATCTTGTGGCTGTATTGTTTAACACTCCTGCTTAATGGTGCGTTTACATTACGATGGCATGGCCATCGACGTAGGGTAACGTATTCCAAAATCACAAAATCCTGGACGACAAACGACGAGTAAAGATGAAAAATCAAAGTTTGTTGACGGATAGTAACGAGTCTCAGCGACACCACAGCAACAAGTGACGAGCGGGTGCTGAAAGAAACGCAGACTTACTAATAAATTAAGAGTTTTGCTTGACGTTGAGTGACGACTTCTCGACGACGAACAACTGTAAGCAACGTAGTGAGGCGGCAAATACTGACCAAGGCTGACGTAAAGGAACGAATGCTATCGAGTGGTCACGACAACAGAATTGTGACTTGAAGTTTGTGCGGGTGGTACAATCATTCCTACTCACATCCCTGCAACACACTGTTGTTGACAACGATTACCAACGAATTGTGACGACCTCTAAACGAATACAGACTGCTACAAACGGCATGGAAACGTCAAAGAACAGAGAGTTGCGGTGGCCAACGAGATCTCAACGACATCAAATTTTATTCTATGTCATCCCAAAATTTTAAAACTGGTAACTGAAAGCGACCGATAGTAACGACAACCTGCGTAGGTTAGAGGCGTGTGCCAACGTGAACTGTCTTTAACTAACGAGTACTGGCGTAACATTCAAAACTGCAATTCGCAGGTCTAAGTTGCTTGTCGTTACCCCCAATACGTTGCAATGTAAACGCACCTTTATTGGTCAAAAAAATTCAGCCATTAATCGGGGTTTTCCGTAACATGACACGCTTTTATCTGACACAGTTTTTACGATTAAAGTGTTTCTGATATCGTAAAATTAAATAATAAAAGTAAGTGATTAAATGATGTCCTTACAGCAATATTTATCGACAAAAAATTCGCATATTGTGAAATAAATAGTCGGTAATATTATTGGTACAATAAGAATATCGCCCGTCCCTACGGCTCACTGCATCACTCACGAACAGCTACGAACGTTCGCAATTTGCCGTCATAAGCAAGAGAAGAGGCCCATGGTACCTGATTCTAAGATTGTTTTTCGCGAGAAAGGGGACGAAAAGTCTGGGAAAACCAGGAGCCCGTTTCGTAAAGATTTGAATCAAGCGTGCGTTTGATTTCAAACGTAAATTTACGAGGGTCATTCAAAAAGTTCTACCTGTTGTATCATAACTTTTGTTTTATTAAAGGCAGCTACTTGAAAATTAGCACAAATATAGCTAAGAATGTCATCTACATATGGTGAAACAATAATATCAATATCTTTTCTAGATTTCTGTAAGTTACCTTAAAACCACAGTAAGGTTCGGGTACACCGGAAACGGTGAAATATCTAATGGCATTTTACCTGAAATTATATGTGCAACTAAGGGGTGAACAACCATCTGTATTCCCAAAATTTATGAAAGTTACAGAACAAATTTGAAATGAAAGTGTACCTAACAGTCCAACAAATCATTTGTCACTGATAAAGTAAAGTTGGTACTGATAGAAATTACCCAGAATCCTAATATTTGAAAGGATGTCTTGTACCCTTTCAGATTACAAATATCAGCATTGTGTGTTTCGCTATAGCCTGACTTTTCCATGTGCGTTTTTATGTGAAAAACAAAAATTAAAGGTACTAAACCACATTTTTCTGTCAACAAATTGAATTTAGTTCCCCTTTTGATCAACTATGAAAATGTAATAAAAAATAAAGCTTCATAATGCCACCATTTCACATCTTGTTTTATTCAGGTCAATTTCTTCGTAAAGTGTGTCTTTGGTGATTTTCATAATATTGCTGCAGGGGCGATTTGTTCCTATTATTCGTGTGATTGTGAATGACCATTATTTTCAGTTTTGGTCAGCTTTTTTAATCATCCCATATAATTGCATGTTTATTCTTATGATTTATAACATTTTCACTGTATAGCAATACTATATTGCTATATTATGGCTTTTTCAATTCACTGTACTTGAGCCACTTTTAAAAATGTTGCACATATTTTGACCGTTTCCGGTGCACCAAACTTTACTGTGATTCTGAGATCACCTGCAAAACTCTAGAAAAGGAATTGATACGATTTTTTCACTATGTGTAGATGACATATGTAGTTATATTTTTGCCAATTTTTAATTAGCTACCCTTAATTAATAGAACAGAAGTTATGATACAACAGGTAGAACTTTTTGAATGACCTCGTACATTGTATCAACCTATTTTACGCTTGATAAACCAAATGTACGCTTGATTCAAGTCTTTATGAAACGGGCCCCTGAACGGGTTAAATTAAAATGGCTAGATATATTACCAGTGATTCTAGCTTCTAAAACCACTCTCATTTATTACGTGTTTTCAAACAAATTTAGTCACGATATAACCACATAAAAACAGTGTCAGATCAAAATTGTAAGGTGACGTGTGTCATGTTACGGAACACCCCATTCATTGAACGAATGACAGATACTATAATAAAATAAAGCGGCAATAACATAGAATCCCGCAATAACATTTAGTCTTACTAGTATTACAATCTTTGTGCACGCCCGGGGCCACTCAAGTATAATGCTGCAGGCATAGCATGACCAAAACTGAGGTGAATTTGGGTTATTTTTGAGGACAGAAGGGTAAATCAGGTGACACCCTTTAGGGTATCAAAACAGCCATTTTCAAGAAATTGGTACTGTCCGTATAGTGTGAAAATGGTAGCGGTAAAATCCCGATTTAGGGTGTGAATACGGAAAAGGGTATATTTTGGTTTCAGAAACAATCACCCATTGCGGGTGTTTTGAAAAACTGTGGTCACGCTATACCTGCAACATTATATTTGAGTGGCCCCCGGGGTGCACGTAGCTTTTAGCAACCCTCGTCGTTCCCACTCCTTACGGATTTCATTTATGGTCAGTTGAAACTGAAGAATAAATTTGCTAAAATTTGGATTACATAAAGTATATAAATTAGTTTGTTTCGTATGAAAAAATAAATATGAAACTTTTGAGATTGTATGACCATCTATATACTTCTTGCTGAAATATATGTGTCTGCCAATCAACGTAAAGCAAAAACATTGCATTAAACACCTTGAAGTTGTCTTATCTTTCCTAAACAGCCTATTTATCTATCTATGATTGGACCACAACTTTTTCCGTGAACGGTGTAAATAAAGGAATATGTCTATTAAAAGACACGAGAGTGCATTTTTATCAAAATACTGAAGAATTTGGAATAGTAGGCTATCAGCATAAAATAGGTTAACATAAACAAAATGGTGGAATTTCTTATATCAAAAAAATGATTTCTGACATCGAAAACGCTGAAAATCAGAGACAAAGTTTAAACAATCAAATATCAAAAATGCCATCTGCAGACAGTACTCAAGCCTCTCGCGTAAAAGGGGGGACTTTGAAGATGATATCAAATTTTATTTTATCATTTCATCTGGTAAAGCATTTTGGAAGCTTTAAAATGACACTTTATTTGTTGAAATTGATCAAGGTGATCAAATTTTACAACAGAAAATCTGCTGGAAATTCTTATTATTTTCTATATTTTTTGCTGCCTATTTTCATCAGTTTCTCGAAAAGTGTTCTGTCGCAAAGTCCCCCTTTTCGGGTTGAGTCATCACATATTGTTTCCAAGGGTCACAAACCTTAGAAACAACTGATATCGAGACAAAATTCCGGTGCTCACCGATAAATGTACTCCTTTGTACTATAAGGAATCACCACGTGTGACGACAGTTTCTTGAAAGCAGCCACGGCTATACAAATGTTTCCATTTTGACGTCACGATATCGATTCAAGAAGTTAACATTTTCAATGCTGAAAAGGTGTTTGCAGATGAATATCGTAACTGCTTAGTCGTTCTAGGTTCTTATTGAATCATTAGTACAATCTTATGACCAAACCGAGATATTATATTTATCAAGGATTAATTTGATACCAAATACATCAAAATCAATTGAGTTGGATTCTTCACAATGACGAAATTAGGAATTGCATTACATGTTCAACAATAGCAACATCGAATGAAGTCCTCATTAATAATTTCTTTCGCCAGTTTCGCATAACAAACTGCATAGCGCGACAGGTAATTACCATACACAATACCGATCCAAAGTCCTCATGCATCGCGCAGGCATAACTGCCAGAATTAAACAGACCAATACGGAGTATTGTTTTGGCCAAACTTATATTGAACTACTGTATAATAACTGTATAATAACGTTAACTTCGCATGTACTCACATCGAGAAGTGTGTGGCCTAGTGGTCTGAAGCGCCGTTCATGATAAATTTGTATCAGACCATAGTCATAACCAATGTCATAACATTTTCTTAGTGCGGACCCAAACAAACGGTGTGACCATTTTTGGCAGACGTTAAGTCTATGAAGTCCGACTCCGATTTTATACCATAACTTTTGCTAAAAAAAAAAAAGAATAAGGGAAAACACGCCGGCCTGTTATGCTGAAGATTGTGATCATAAGCCAGGACTGGACCCCTGTCGTTATTTTCGTTTTCCAATCGAAAATTCGGTCTGTTTTGTATGTTTATGTACGCCTTTTCTGTTAAGACCAATGAAGTTTTATATATAACTTTCTTGTTTAATACATTTGTTTGGGTTCAGATCGCACGTGTTGGACTAATTATCATACTTAATACACGCGAGACACACATTATGCGAATTCAGTGGAGTGGATACTGATATTGATTCTGGTAGGCCTATCCGGATACCCTGGTCACATAAGCTTGCGGCGAGGTTACGATGTGTTTACGGCGTCATACCAGGTAGATTTCAGCAGACACCGACCGGAGTCCGACCGGTGTCCGGTCGGTGTCCGTGACGCCGGAAGCATGCCGCAAGAATTTAATTCTGAGTTAAAACCTTGCGGCGTGTATACGATGTCTTCAGTTATGGTCTAATAACCACCGGAGTCCGACCGGTGTCCGACCGGGCATCTCAAGAGCTCGCAAGCATTCAGCGGTTTCATACCGATGTCATACCGGCGTTGCGGCTTTGCGGCTTTGCAGACGCCGGTCGGACACCGGTGGTTATGTGACCAGGGTGTGAATCTGCTTGGCAATGGGATACATTTTCTTGCTAACAATATTTTCTGCTTGGTTAACTTTCAAGTAGGGCTTGTGATTGATTCTTGTAAACTCATTACCATACAGTTTATCTGTCCGTGTTTGGTAAAATGTCTCGCTGCTAAGCCCTGTGGGGTGAGATCTGTACACTGGCTACCTCTACTGATTATGGATTTACATTGTGGATAGTATCAAGTGTATCATGAAAAATAAAGGTCCTATACATTGGACAAACGAGCCGGTACAGCTTATAGTATCAGTTCGGCGGAACTTACAATTCGGATACGTATCCGAATTCGGATACTTACGTACATTACGTATCCAAATTGTGATACCCGTATCAGAATAAGGAAATGGAGGGGTATTTGAATTATGATACGCCTGTCGTGGCGCAGGAAACAAATCGATAGCGCAAGCTGGTAAGTACATGTAGAACATATTTCTTGCATTTATGATAAATTTATCTGTGGAAATGTCATTGCCATCTGTGCAATTCCAGCGGGATAGCTGCGAAACATGTCCTGATAGCTCCTTATCACAGAAGGCAAAATAATTTGGCCAAAACTTTCTTAGAATTAAGATGATAAACATGATAATGTTATTGACTTTCATACATACCAGTATGGTGGGCTGCGAAGCTGAATATTAATTTCAGCTGATATCCCATTTCAGCTGTTTTTAATCCAAATTCGGATAGGGGTATCAGAATTGTGATACGGAGTATCCGAATTCGGATACATATCTGAATTGTGAGTTCCGCCGAACTGGTATAGTTGTGAGTGATCGCAGCCTAATGTATGGCCACAATGATTGCCCGTATGTCATTCGTACATCCGGGTTATGAATTTTCGTAAGGCGTACTGACATTTTCAAAACCATTATAGACCACTTTCTATGTCCCATAATGCATATTGAAAGTACCGTAAACACTCAGTTGACCATATTATTACCTCCTGCGCAAATGACGTCATGCGCACAACGTAGTAATATGGTTCGCGCAGAAAAGCCCGTATTTGCGGTACTTTCAAGATGCATTATGGGACATACGAAACTGGTTATTACGAACTTAAAACAACAACAACCAAACAAACAAACAAACAGATTTTTATAGCTCGTTCCAAATGGTTGGAGGTTGGTTTAAATCATCGCCAAACGCAGTTCGTTACCGTTATGTGACCATAATTTTAGATCAGATCGTTAATCACTCCTTGTAAGAAACAAAAACAACAACAAACTGAGCACATTTTTATTATATCCTGTCACTCTGCCTGCAGGATACATTGAGGGCGCTTTTCAAATCAAGCGCCATGTTTATTGTAAACATCAACTTCTACATCATTCAAACAATTATAATTGAGATTTTGTTTTAAACACAAAATTTTCAATTTAAAATTGGCATCATAAATTACAAAGTAGCGGTTTCAAACCACGCATTTTTTGCATATTTCTATATCAAAATTTTTGAAAAACTAATGCACATAGCAAAAATGTAGTAAACTATTTTACTACTAATGGTAACGAGTTAAGCTAGGCAAAAGAGTAGGGTAATGTTTAATTGTTTCGAAATCGTATATCCGATTTTGCTTTTAAATTTTCAAACAATCAACGCACATATTATGTTATTGTAAACAAACATCAATTATCTTAATCCGTTAGATTTGAGTAATCAACTTCATTATCATGATTATTGATGATGAAGACTTCTGCAGTATAGAATTTTTACGTACCTCATCAGTACTTTAAGACGTTGGACATCCGAAGAAGTCTAATTCATCATCAGTTTCAGTTTTGACCACTGCTTATGAATCACCACTTTTATAACTTCATTATTGTTATAAATTGTTCAGAGTACTATATTTTTAACCGTCTACTCATAACCCAGAAACATAATTCAACATAACATAATTCAGAAACAGCTTTGATAAGAGTAAACCGGCGTTGACCGGCTTATCAAACCTAATTGCTTGACGCCTTGCCGGCCGAGGCTACCAAAACACGTGCATTGAGCAAAGAGAAGAATCCTGTTTTTTCCCAAACAATTTTTAATTGACTTGTAGAATTTTGGTAACCTGACACTAAATTGAACCAAATCTCTAAACCTACCATAAACCTAACCCCAACCTTATATATAACCAATATAACTGCAAATAACCATATTTTACGGAAACAAAGTAAAAAACCTGAAAAAATTACAATTTTATCGTCGAGAAAAAACAGGGATTCTTCTTACTGCAGTGCCACAAATATATGACACGGCACATCGAAAGGTATATCTTAGGGTCAACATGGTCAAAGGTCAAAATCAACTTATTTGTATCGATAGAGGGCTTGTTAATTCCTCTATAATAGGGTGCCAAATTAGTGTCAATCTGTGTTTAAAAGTTAAAATCTAAACATAACAACCAAGATCAGACTATGACATTCAGGATGTTCAATGAAATCTAAATAACATTGAAACCACTTCAAAAGTCCATAGCTAGCGGTTTTGTTGCCAAATTTAGCACAAAGAGCTTTACGAATTATAATCTTTTAAATGTCAAAAAGTATAGAAACATTTCTAATACAAATTTGAGCTAAAAGTGGTAAAATGGCAGTGTTTTGTGTTTATGTGATTGTTCCACGGACAATTTTGAGCACGAAATGGTTCTGACCACTGTTGTTTGAAGGGGAAATTAATTCATTTTTAACCATAAGTTCATATTTTACATCACAGAAAGTTGGAAAAGCAGTACAGATAACTAGAATGTGCTGCATAAGTATGTGCTGCATAAGTACATTTTGAACCTATTGTAAGCTTTATTTCCATTTGGTTGAAATTTACTTTATACTAGACTGTATTTTTTGTAATTTCAGATTTGTGCAAAAATGAGGGCGCTATACATATCTTAAATTATTGATTATACTTGATTATTGGTAATATTGTTTGATTTGTAAAAATGCTGGTTGAAAATGATAAATAAAATGTTTTGATGTTAGATGCTTCATTTAAGTGTCTGAATTCATTAGTACAAAACAGCATACTCATACATCTTAAAAACTAGTTTTTTATGAATAGCGCCATCTATTTTGACACTTAGATATAAAATGTCCACATTTCTATTGGGTTCAAACAACAGTGTGACATGTGCATAAACTTTCATATTGTGATAACTTTTCATATTAAACGAACTGATGTGTTGAAAATATACCCTTTAACATGTTTAAAGAACCAAAATTTTAATCTCGAAATCGACTTTCCGACCCGTTTCATTCATTTTCAACTTCAGTCGGTTGTATCTCAAAATTGACGTCGCCGCAATGTTGTACCCTTCAAAAATAGTTTTGGATCAAGCAAACCAACAATTTTGAAACTGAGAGCCATCGGACCCCGTTTTTTGATCTTCTGGTTACAGTCTGATCAGTAGGATTGTTTTAAGGTAAGTTATAAAGTAGTTTACAAGTTAATCTCACATAACTACCGGGAATAAGTATAAAGAGCTTAATAAAAACAACGATGACCTGTCTCGATTAGGGTAAATGTTCCAAAAAGAGCCCCAAGAATTCATAAAGCTATACGGTATTATTTTTTAATTTGCTGACACAAAGTTGCCATTTATAAACCATTAATTGAGACAAACCACCTTGAATGATGGAAATGTTCACCATTAGATTTCCAGGGGGAGCAGGAAGTTGGTTTCGGTGTTTATTTTTGTTTTTGAGCCCCGTTAACGCGTTCGGGAGCGATTTGCCCTAGAAATTACTGCTTTTTTCCCTTTTTCATGTTCAATGGGGCTTTTTTTTTCTGTCTATGGAGAGGAAATTTTCCCCAAATTTCCTGTTTCTCCTGGAAATCTAATGGTGCGCCCCAGAGGAGGTTTTCAAAATATCCCACGATGCAATGCAACATTGTACAATATACCTGTAAATCCAATTCAACGGTGTCAGCAATGTGGGTAAACACTGGGCTATTGTGAAAAGAAACACATCCCTGGAAAGATATGAATGAGTACTATTCAATGGAATTCTCAAATTCCTAAGAGCCCCTTGTCCAGAAAACCATTATTGCCTATTATATCTAAGTGTATCAGAATAATGCATTGTGGGATATTCTGAAAACCTCCTCTGGGTGCGCCCCTAAGTGTCTACCATCAGAAGTGCCAATGGAATAGACAGATAAAATGGACAAAATGGTTCTCCAAAAGTTTTCAAAACCAAAAGTGAAGTAGATTATTCCCTATAGAAAACAGACCAAACAATAGAAAAAAAGCACCAGAAATTATCGGACAACGCGATAAACTTAGGGAATTCCGTAACCTGACCTACTCTGATCTGACATAGTCTTATCTGACACAGTTTTTATTGATCATAAGGCTATGAAGTCATTTTTAAATTTATGGTAACATCAAAGTGGGTTTTCCAGTATTAATTGGTGTTATAACTAATTATTGATCTCGCCTTTTCAATTAAATTATTCAGGCTTTTCGTATTTTTCGCGCGAAAATCTATTAGAACTTATATATATCGCATATAATATTGTAATCAGGGCTCACTGCACCCACGAGATATAGACTAAATCCTTCAGTTTCTGTCGTGACTCTTTTCTCTCTCACGATCAATTGGTGGAAGAGCATATGTTTTAGAAGACAGTAGGATTATTTGTTTTTTTCACCAAATTCAACCGATTGTTTTCACCTTTAATATCCAGAATTAACATACGCGACAGAGCAGGCAACCACGACATTTTCTTCACAAAGAATAAATGGGGCCATATGTAGGTTCCTAGAACCTTTTCCCAAATCAGGAAATCCTAAATCATCAGAAAAAAACTGTGTCAGAAAAGAAACTATGTCAGGCTTGTCTGATTAATCGAGTCAGGTAACATAAACCTAGGAGAAAGCTGGCACTCAACTGTAGCCAAGCCGGGTAGCCAATTCCTTTTCAGCAATACTTTCCTCTTCGAAAGTTTTCTGCCGTTCTGCGCGTATATTTTGGCGTGCTTATACACAACTAAACGTCACGACGCGTGGGTAAAGTTTACGACATTTAATCGTCAGAAATACTAAAGTAAAATATTTTGCTAAACAGTAAATGATTTGTGCTGTGTGAAGATAGTCTATTGTGATTATTATTATTTTGGAAAGTGCAATATTATGAGTAAAAAGGTTGCTAAAGAAAGCACCGAATTACAATATAGATAGTCTGTAAATGTAGTTTAGCTATTGTAAGGTACACTATAGTAGCAAAACATAAAAAACTGTAACTGTACATAGTTTAAGATATATATTTTTTTCAGATTTTTCTTACAAAATATTATATTTGGAATGATATTGATACCTTGTGCTTCCATCTTATTAATATGTTAATATCGATTTGTTCATCGCATAAAAAGAGGATTTTTGTACAAAATCAGCTTTGGTTGTCACTTGATCTGTACAATAACATCAAAACATTTTAGAAAATCAAAATTAAATCAAAATTAAAAATTCTATTCTAAACTAAGTTTACAAATTTCAGAAACAATACTTAAATATCATATACATCGATTTTTAACATCATATGTTAATTATTATAAGTATATAATACATAATTAAATATTAATAAGAATAGCTTTATTAATATTATCAATTCATCATATTGGTCAGATCGTCTGTAACACATTTATTTCAAATGATAAAACCATACCACCAAACTAGTAGTACAGACTATTGTTGGCAGAATAGTCGCTATTATATGTTGCTATGACGTCACTATGACATCAATCCCAATCCTACGATTATAGATGGTTATCTTCCCTGTCACGTATCGTGAGAATGTGCTACATTTAGACTTGCACAATTTGCATAATATATTTCAAATTGAACTAGGCGAACTATCGCACTATATGCAAATGAGCCCACAGAGTGCCACGATACGTCCAATGTGTGAACGACGATTGCATTGTAGTTTGTTGCAGTTAGTTATACACGAGAAAGAGATCAAATTTGTATAGAAGACACACTGAAACCAACTCTACTATTTTAAGGTTAGAAAATACATTTTAAGACGATTTAACACTCCGTCAGAGCAATACATTATCGTACTTGTTACACGTCATATTTATGATTTCAAAAAGCCTGCGACCAGTTCGCAATGACTTTTATAGTACCTTTTAATGTTATATACATCGCCCATCACAAGGCATAGTTTTTCCACATCATGTTGGTGACGTCACGTCCTTAAGCGCGCAAACGCAGCCTTTACGCAGTATGAATATTGTCGTTTTAGTTGGGCGTTTCACTTTGATGTTAACTATGGTAGATTTTTAAAGCCAGGGCACGTCATTACAGGTTTTGGATCTTTCCATTCATGATAAGAGGTAAAAGGATTTGCATTCATACAACCAATAGAGAAGAAGGGTGGAAAAAGGCCATAATAGCAAAACATTATGGTATTCGTTATCTGATTTGACGCAAAAGCTTTGAACAGGTTTGTTATCAATTATTTATTACAGCAAGTCTATTGCAAACACACTTCTGTATTGTGTCTTCGCTGATTATAAATTATATCATGGATATAAAATTACATTACCTTAATAAACCATGGTTTGAACATTTAAACGTCCATCTTACTGTGCAGTTACATTTTGATGATGATGAAATAGTTAAAGAAAAAGAAAAGCAACCAATAACACATTGAAATTTTCATTTTCGAGTTGAATCACGTTACATTGATCCGCATATCGATTCTTTTCAAATCCTTTGATCCACGTAACACCCTTTCATGCTCATTAATAATACAGTGATAATACAGTAAATTCATAGGCATACAAAATATTCTTCAGATCAACTGCAGTGCATGCAGAGATTGTACTTATTGCTGACAGGATCCTTGTCCTTATTTAATCACATATATGCTCTACCCGTGTCATTATGCAAGAGGTGCTTTGACTTTAAAAAAAATACTCTAATGCATTTTTTTGTAATACGCAATCGTAGTGGTTATAAAAATAAGTTTTACTGCTGCGCAATATCAATGAATGGCAAAAACGTGTTAACAAAACCCGATATCACATTATAACCTCCATTTCATGCAACCCATTTGGATCATAATTAGCGGCAATTTTAAATCATCAGTTCAATGCATGGCATAATTGAATTAACTTCAGTTCATATCGACCAGGTACAACCAGGTTGTAAATTAAACGTACTAATTTGTCTTCATTTGTCATTATTGATACAAATATTATTTTTGTTTATCTAACATCTATTTTTGATTCTGCCAGTATCTAGAAATGCTGCACTTGTGTCCCGTTATTAATGTTTTATAAAAAGAGGTTTACATAGTTTGATGATGGCATAAACAACCGATTTTTAGAATTAAACGTTTATTTTGGATTTCAGACATGAGATGGATTACAATTCATTTCAGTACTATTTTCAAAATACAATAAATCAAATATCATTATGAAACATTCACTACACCTTTTTTGCTTAAACTATAGACATCTTTCTTTTCAAACTATAGGATACTAGTATATAATAAGTATATAATACATAATTAAATATTAATAAGAATAGCTTTATTAATATTATCAATTCATCATATTGGTCAGATCGTCTGTAACACATTTATTTCAAATGATAAAACCATACCACCAAACTAGTAGTACAGACTATTGTTGGCAGAATAGTCGCTATTATATGTTGCTATGACGTCACTATGACATCAATCCCAATCCTACGATTATAGATGGTTATCTTCCCTGTCACGTATCGTGAGAATGTGCTACATTTAGACTTGCACAATTTGCATAATATATTTCAAATTGAACTAGGCGAACTATCGCACTATATGCAAATGAGCCCACAGAGTGCCACGATACGTCCAATGTGTGAACGACGATTGCATTGTAGTTTGTTGCAGTTAGTTATACACGAGAAAGAGATCAAATTTGTATAGAAGACACACTGAAACCAACTCTACATATCGCATATAATATTGTAATCAGGGCTCACTGCACCCACGAGATATAGACTAAATCTTTCAGTTTCTGTCGTGACTCTTTTCTCTCTCACGATCATATTTATGATTTCAAAAAGCCTGCGACCAGTTCGCAATGACTTTTATAGTACCTTTTAATGTTATATACATCGCCCATCACAAGGCATAGTTTTTCCACATCATGTTGGTGACGTCACGTCCTTAAGCGCGCAAACGCAGCCTTTACGCAGTATGAATATTGTCGTTTTAGTTGGGCGTTTCACTTTGATGTTAACTATGGTAGATTTTTAAAGCCAGGGCACGTCATTACAGGTTTTGGATCTTTCCATTCATGATAAGAGGTAAAAGGATTTGCATTCATACAACCAATAGAGAAGAAGGGTGGAAAAAGGCCATAATAGCAAAACATTATGGTATTCGTTATCTGATTTGACGCAAAAGCTTTGAACAGGTTTGTTATCAATTATTTATTACAGCAAGTCTATTGCAAACACACTTCTGTATTGTGTCTTCGCTGATTATAAATTATATCATGGATATAAAATTACATTACCTTAATAAACCATGGTTTGAACATTTAAACGTCCATCTTACTGTGCAGTTACATTTTGATGATGATGAAATAGTTAAAGAAAAAGAAAAGCAACCAATAACACATTGAAATTTTCATTTTCGAGTTGAATCACGTTACATTGATCCGCATATCGATTCTTTTCAAATCCTTTGATCCACGTAACACCCTTTCATGCTCATTAATAATACAGTGATAATACAGTAAATTCATAGGCATACAAAATATTCTTCAGATCAACTGCAGTGCATGCAGAGATTGTACTTATTGCTGACAGGATCCTTGTCCTTATTTAATCACATATATGCTCTACCCGTGTCATTATGCAAGAGGTGCTTTGACTTTAAAAAAAATACTCTAATGCATTTTTTTGTAATACGCAATCGTAGTGGTTATAAAAATAAGTTTTACTGCTGCGCAATATCAATGAATGGCAAAAACGTGTTAACAAAACCCGATATCACATTATAACCTCCATTTCATGCAACCCATTTGGATCATAATTAGCGGCAATTTTAAATCATCAGTTCAATGCATGGCATAATTGAATTAACTTCAGTTCATATCGACCAGGTACAACCAGGTTGTAAATTAAACGTACTAATTTGTCTTCATTTGTCATTATTGATACAAATATTATTTTTGTTTATCTAACATCTATTTTTGATTCTGCCAGTATCTAGAAATGCTGCACTTGTGTCCCGTTATTAATGTTTTATAAAAAGAGGTTTACATAGTTTGATGATGGCATAAACAACCGATTTTTAGAATTAAACGTTTATTTTGGATTTCAGACATGAGATGGATTACAATTCATTTCAGTACTATTTTCAAAATACAATAAATCAAATATCATTATGAAACATTCACTACACCTTTTTTGCTTAAACTATAGACATCTTTCTTTTCAAACTATAGGATACTAGTATATAGTATAACCATCATTTTATTACCATACATACGCTGTATGCAAATTACATAATTTTTGATATTTGCATCAGCTAATAAATATACATACCCAATATGTTCTGTATCAATAAAATCACATCATTGAGGCGTCTCCTATAATTATACCTCATAAATATTCACGAGATAATAATGCCCATTTACTGGCTGGTCAAAAAATTTCTCCCAATTTGGAGGTTTGCTACTTTCCTACAATCTCATTCCCAGAGTCATTTCACAATCAACAATAAAAACAATGTAAAAAGAGAGAAGAAATCAATCATCATTAAAGTTTATCAATCAAATGTTCTTTTCAACTTTACCGATATAGATTTTATACTCTATACGCCGAGGAAGTAGTGACGTCATAATTTGTGTGAATCACCCAAGGCGTGCGTTTTGGTTCCAAACAAACGGGATGGACAGTTTTACCACACGTTAAGTCTATGGGGAAAAAGTCAGACTCCTGTTTAATGTATTTGATATCATAACATTCATCTAAAACAAAAATAAAGGAAAATATGGCGACCTGTTATGATGCTGAAGACCACTTCCGTTATTTTCGTAGTCTGATTTGTATGTTTACGTACTCCTATTCTGTTGAATACGTATGATCAGTGGAACCACTCAGGACATGATCATTTGTTTTGAACCAGATCGCACGTGTTGGGCTAATTATCATAAATATGACGTCACTACTTCCCCGGCGTATTGACACTATGATTTTCGCAACATGATACCATATTTCAGAACTAATCAACTTACAGGCTGTTTTTTTCAGTGACATAACGTGAATCAGGGAGCAAAACGAGAAAGGTCAGTAAAGGTTTTTAGGTCAAAGGTCAAATTTTAAAACCGGTCAATACATTATGTTGACAAAGATACCTTGGGGTATTGCTTAATTCAAGAGTTACAAGGGGAACAAACAACGACAGGTCATAGAAAGATAATGATTTTTTACCAAAGAGGATCGAGCTGTATGTACATCATTTTTGACAATGCAGTAAGTGCATGAAATTTTCATTAAACTTCAAAGATTAAACTTCAAAGATCCGCGGATTGTTCTATATAAAAACGGATATGGATGGGGTCCTGGTGCCCACTTTAAAAACCTTGGTGGGGTTATGTCAAAAAGATTCGTTGCTTTAGAAGCATGCCTTAAAAAGCAAATTGGACATAAATTTATATAAAAAGTGGGGTCCAGGTGGAACTCGTGGAATAACTCCGTTAGAGTCTCTTTAGAGTCTCAAAAATCCGATTCATAGAGAAGATTATCAAAGATTATTGAATTATTTACACACAATTTTAGAATGTGCTTATACCTACCGAGGGTACGGTTCAAAAATCAAACTCTTACAGATTAATGCCTATATCTACT